>MU779781.1:25253-54710 GCA_026770625.1 Nicotiana glauca | reverse complement strand
CCCCCCCCAGAACATACCGACAAGTCTGAAATTACGAGGCAGACCAACTCGAACCCTTGAAACACTCAAAACAACACTAAATCGAGGAATCAACCCCCAAAACCAAATGAATCAAATCATTGAATTTCAAGTTCTTAATTCTCCTCCAGCGGGTCAAAACGCCCTTAAACTACTCGGATTGATACCATATTTTACGGGTAGGTCTTAACTAATATTTCGGACTTGTACCAAGTTTTAGAATCGAAATCCGAACCCGATACCTAGGAAAACAATGATTTCTTTGTTTATTTAAACCTTTGAAACTTAAACTTAACAATTTCATGTAAAAATTCATTACCCGGGCTAGGGACCTCGGAATTCAATTCCGGACATACGCCCAGGTCCCATATTTTCCCACGGACCCTCAAAAATTTCCAAATTACAATTCCGGGTCCGTTTCCCCAAAATGTTGACCAAAGTCAAACTTGGCCTTTTTAAAGAAACTTAAAGAAGTAACTAGACTTATTCTTGCTCAAAACTCTTCTAACTTCCGAACGACCTGTCCCCGCAAGTCATAAATTAGCTAAAGCAAGTGTGGGAAGTTTTATTTAAGGGAACGGGGTTCAAAAATGTAAAACGACCAGTCGGGTCATTACATTCTCCACCTCTTAAACAAATATTCATCCACGAACAGACATAGAAAAGTATTTGGACTGCTGAATAAGTGGGGATATCGGCTCCGCATGTCCTCCTCGGACTCCCAGGTCTCCTCCTCAACCGGTTGGCCCCTACACTGGACTCTTACCGCAGTAATCCTCTTGGACCTCAATTGGCGGTCTTGTCTATCAACAATGGCAACTGGATCCTCCTCATAGCCCAAGATCTCGTCTAGCTGAATGGTACTGAAATCCAACACATGTGAATAGTCGGCATATCCAAAGCATCGATACATGGAAGACTGGATGAACTCCTGATAAACTGGGAGATAAAGCAAGCTCATAGGCAACCTCTCCAACTCGCCTCAACACCTCGAAGGGGCCAATAAACCTTAAGCTCAACTTGCCCTTCTTTCCGAACCTCATAATGCCCTTCATGGGCAAAACCTTCAAGAGAACCTTCTCACCAATCATGAATGATATATCACGTGCCTTCTGGTCCGCGTAACTATTCTGCCTGGACTGAGCTGTGCGGAGCCTCTCCTGAATCAACTTTACCCTATCCAAAGCATCATGAACCAAATCTGTACCAAGAAACTTAGCCTCACCAAGCTCCAACCACCCGATAGGAGAACGACAACGCCGACTATATAATGCCTCATACGGGGCTATCTCTATGCTGGACTGATAGCTGTTATTATATGCAAACTCTGCCAAGGGTAAGAACTAATCCCACTGGCCTCCAAAGTCAATCACTCATGCTCTAAGCATATCTTATAAAATCTGAACTGTCCGCTCCGACTGCCCGTCGGTCTGAGTATGGAATGCCGTGCTAAGCTCTACGCGGGTCCCCAACTCACTCTGAACAACTCTCCAGAAATGGGAAGTGAACTGAGGGCCTCTGTCTGATATGATGGAAACTGGCACACCGTGCAGCCTAACTATCTACCGAATGTAAATCTGGGCATACCTCTCCGCCGTATAAGTAGTCGCCACTGGAATGAAGTAAGCCGACTTGGTCAATCTATCCACAATAACCCACACTGAATCAACCTTCCGCTAAGTCTGCGGCAACCCAACCACGAAATCCATGGTGATGCACTCCCATTTCCATTCCGGAATGGGCATCTGCTGAAGTAGGCCACCGAACCTCTGGTGTTCATATTTGTCCTGCTGGCAATTCAAACATCTAGCAACATACTCCACTATGTCCTTCTTCATCCTCCGCCACTAGTAGTGCTATCTCAAGTCACGATACATCTTCGTGGCACCCGGATGGATGGAGTACCTCGAACTGTGGGCCTCCTCTAGAATCCTCTCCCTCAAGCCATCAACATTAGGGACACATACACGGCCCTGAAGCCGTAACACACCATCCTCGCCAATAGAAATCTCCTTGGCACCTCCCTGAAGTACTGTCTCTCTGAGAACTGCCATCATCGAACTGTCGGGCCTTAATCTGCCCCAATAACAAAGACTGAGCAACCACACATGCTAGAACCCGGTTGGGCTCTGAAATATCCAATCTCACAAGTCTGTTAGCTAAAGACTGAATGTCCAAAGCTAATGGTCTCATCTCAGTAGGAATGAATGCCAAGCTACCCATACTCTCCGCCTTCCTACTCAAGGCATCCGCAACCACATTTGCCTTGCCTGGATGAGAGAGAATGGTAATTTCATAATCCTTTAGTAACTCAAGCCACCTGTGCTGCCTAAAATTAAGATCCC
This sequence comes from Nicotiana glauca, assembly GCA_026770625.1. NCBI lineage: Eukaryota > Viridiplantae > Streptophyta > Magnoliopsida > Solanales > Solanaceae > Nicotiana > Nicotiana glauca. Next base: position 52,347 of record MU779781.1, on the reverse strand, counting down.
TCTGCTTGAACAAATGCTGCAAGTTGCGATGGTCTGTATAAACCTCACATGACACTCCATATAAATAATGCCTCCATATCTTAAGAGCATGAACAATCGCCGCCAACTCTAGATCGTGCACATGGTAATTTTTCTCATGAACCTTCAGCTAACGTGAAGCATATGTAATAACTCACCCCTCCTGTATCAATACACATCCCAAGCCGATGCGAGAAGCGTCGCAATACACTGTATACATCCCTGAACCGGAAGGCAATATAAGAACTGGTGTCGTAGTCAAAGCCGTCTTGAGCTTCTAGAAGCTCTCCTCACAATCATCGGACCAACAGAACGGGGCACCCTTTTGGGTCAACCTGGTCAGAGGTGATGCAATAGATGAAAAGCCCTGCACGAATCGCCGGTAATAGCCTGCTAACCCCAAGAAGCTCCTGATCTCGGTCATTGAAGTAGGACGTGGCCAACTCTGAACTGCCTCAATCTTCTTGGGATCCACCTTAATACCCTCTCCTGACACTATATGCCCCAAGAATGCTACTGACTCTAGCCAAAACTCACACTTGGAGAACTTAGCATAAAGCTATTGTTCTCGCAAGGTCTGAAGCACTACTCTCAAATGCTGCTCGTACCCCCCAGTCTATATGAGTATATCAAGATGTCGTCAATGAAAACGATGACAAAAGAATCAATATAAGGCCTGAACACCCTATTCATCAAATCCATAAATTCTGCTGGAGCATTAGTCTAGCCAAAGGACATCACCAGAAACTCATAGTGGCCATACCTAGTCCTGAATACAGTTTTCGGAACATCAAAATCCCGAATCTTCATCTGATGATACCCTGACCTCAAGTCGATCTTAGAGAACACCCTAGCACCCTACAACTGATAGAACAAATCATCAATAGGAGGCAATGGATACTTGTTCTTGATGGTAACTTTGTTCAACTGGCGCTAATCAATACATATCTGCATAGTCCCATACTTCTTCTTCATGAATAGCACTGGTGCACCCCAAGGTGATACACTGGTCCTAACAAACCCCTTTGCTAATAACGCGTCCAACTACTCCTTCAGCTCCTTAGGAGCCATACGGTACAGTGGGATAGATATAGGCTGAGTGCCTGGAGCCAAGTCAATACAGAAATCAATATCACAGTCCGGAGGTATGCTAGGAAGATTAGAAGGAAAAACATCAATGAACTCTCGGACTACTGGCACTGAATCAATCGTTGGAGACTCTGCGGTGGTGTCTCACACATAAGCCAAATAATCCAAACACCCCTTCTCCACCATGCACTGAGCCTTCAGGAAAAAAATAACCCTGCTAGGCATATCAACTGTGGAACCCTTCCACTCCAATCTCGGCAACCCTGGCATTGCTAGAGAAACAATCTTGGCATGGCAATCTAGAACGACGTGATATGGAGATAACCAAACCATGCCCAGGATAACCTCAAAATTGATCATATCGAGCAGCAAAAGATCTGCTCTAGTCTCAAAACCACGAAAAGTAACCACACAAGACCGGTAGATCCGGTTCACAGCCACAGAATCACCCACAGGAGTGGACACATGAACAGGAACACCCAAAGGCTCAGCAGAAATGGCCAGGAAATGAGCAAACAGAGATGATACATAAGAAAAAGTAGACCCTGGATCAAATAATACCAATTCATCTCTACCGCTGACGGAGATAATACCTGTGATGACGGCATCTGAGGCTAATGCATTCGGCCTGGCTGGAAGAGCATAGAATCTAGCTGGAGCACCGGCTGTCTGGACTCCACCTGACTGAAGAGTAGCTGGCTGACCTCTCCCTGTCTGGCCTCCACCTCTGGATCAGCCTCTACCACTCTGCCCTCCACCTGTAGGTGGCTGGGCCGCTGGTGCTGGAGTCGTGGGCTGCTGCCCCTGCTGTACTGCCTTGCCCCTAAGCCTGGGGCAGTATCTCCTCATGTGGCTTGTGTCACCGCACTCAAAACAATGTGGTGCAGCGACCTGCTGCCCTGATGACTGTACCTGATGACTCGTAGACCCCGTGGGAGGAGCCTAGATAGCCGGTAGGCAATATGGAGTCTCCGGCATAACACTGAAGTAGGGACCAGAAGAACTCTGAGGACCTGAATACTGACTGGAAGAACCCTGAATAGCTGGCGGGCGGTAGGAACTCTCTGGCATGGCACTGAAATAGGGGCGTGCTGGAGCACCTCGGGCGGGAGGTGGTGGTGCTGAAGATAGGGGCCTACTGGGCTGACCCCTACCATACTGACCTCTGCCCCTAGCTGGGGCACCTCTGAACTCTCCAAAGAATCAGGCTCTCTTGTCCTGCTGTATCTGCTCCCTACCCCTCTGACGATATCCCTCAATCCAGCGAGCAATCTCGACCACAAGCTGGTACTCTGTACCCATCTCCACCTCTCAGGCCATACCCGATCAAATACTGGGCTGCAATCCGGCGACAAACCTCCGCACACTCTCTGCATCCGTAGGGAGTATCATAAGTGCATGGCGAGATAACTCAGAAAACCTTGCCTCATAGTCGGTCACAGACATCTGACCCTACTCAAGGTGCTCAAACTGATACCGCAGCTCTTCCCTCTTAGAGGGTGGAATATACCTGTCCAGGAATAACTGTACGAACGGACCCCAAGTGATGGGAGGAGAATCGCCAGTCCTACCAAGAACATAGGACTGCCACCATCTATGGGCCCTGCTCTCAAGCTGAAAAGTAGTGAAGTCGACTCCATGCGGCTCCAATATCCTCATAGCTTGCAGTCTGTCCCTGCACCTATCGATGAAATCTTGGGCATCCTCATGATGCTCACCTCCGAAGACTGGAGGGTGAAGTCTGGTCCATCTGTCTAGTAACTTCTGCGGATCGAACTCCACAGCTGGCCTAGGCTGGGCTACCGCTGCAGCAACTGGTTGAACCCCCTTTGCGGGCAGCGCACCCGGAGTCTGATATACCGCAGTTGCATGACCTGGAGCCTGAGCAGTAGGGGTCTGTGCTCCCCCTCCTGCCTGCGAAGCAGCTGGGTCTGCTGGAAATAAACCAGCCTGATTCATAGTGTCCATGAACCGGAGCATACGGCCCATGACCTCCTGAAATCCCAGCGCAGTCATGAAATCCGCTGGAGTAGGCTCAGATGTGGGTGCCTCACCCTGCTCCTCAATAGTGGGATCCCTCGCAGGGTCTGCTGGTGGTGCAACTGGAATAGCTCTAGGATGCCCTCGTCCCCTACCACGAGCCGGTGCCCTCCCCCGGCCTCTACTCGGCCTCTGGCAACGGGGGGAGCAGCTCCTCCAGGGTCCGAAACATCTGCGGTACGAGTCCTCACCATCTATGAGAGAATAGAAGAGGAAATTTAGTACACTGACCACTGCACGATGGAAAATGAATAAAGAGTAGTCTTTCCTAACACCCTATAGCCTCTCGAAGATAAATACAGACGTCTCCGTACCGATCTACAAGACTCTATTAGGTTTGCCCGTAACTTGTGAGACCTGCATGAACCTAGTGCTCTGATACCATATTATCACGACCCATTTTTTATAATAGGTCATGATGGCACCCGACACCATTTGTCAGTCCAGCCAACACAGAAGTATAATTAAATTCTCCTTTTACTTTTGCCAAAAACCATTATAATATATTTTTCCCAATTTAAAGTTATAAACCAGTAAAGATCAATGAAATGTAAAGACAATTATACAACCCAAAATAACGTCTACTACTGTGTGTGCCAGAACCTGGTGTCACAAGCTACGGGCAACTAGTAGAATATGGACAAAAGAATAATACCCCATCCTACTGTCTGAATCAGGATAGACAGAAACAACAACAAAAATACAAGGAAGACTTCTTCGGCTGCGGATCGGCAAGAAGGGAATGCAGCTCGCCGTAGAAGTCCCAGATGCACTCACTGATATGCACCAGAATGATGTCCGGATCCATCTACCTCAAATCCTGTACATTTAAGAACAGAAGTATAGCATGAGTACATAAACAACATGTACCCAATAAGTATCCCGTCTAATCTCGAAGAAGTAGAGACGAGAGGTCGACTCGATACTTACTAAGCTCAATTAAAATATATATATATAAGTATGATGAGCTCAAATCATGGAATTTACAAGCATCGACAGTTTCATGACAAGTGGTATAAGTCAAGAAATCTACAACATCAAGTTTATAGTTTATCATATGAGATAATGGTCAAATAAAGCATATATAAGCTTTTCCACATTTAGCATGTGCACATATTACCGAGGCGATGTCCGGAACCAACAGAAATAAATTGTGCACTTGCCGAGGGTCGACGGCATGCCTATAGATGCATCTATTCATACCGAGGCATTCGGCCCGATCCACAAATAAGGATGAAATATCAAGTTCACACACATGGCACATAAATGGTCAAAAATACCAAACCAAACTTAATTAACTATACAAGTATGCTCATATCCCCTTTTTAAGTCTCTAGTACACACTAGGTGTTCATAACAACAAATTAATATAAGAGATATATTTACTAGGCATGTTGTAGGTCCTAAGCTACCCGGACATTTAACATAGTAGTAGCTACGCACAGGCTCTCATCACCTAATGCGTGCGTAGTCCCCACATTTAGCAACAAACGCTCAAACATTTAATCCTAAGGGAACAATTCCCTCTTACGAGGTTAGAAAGGAGACTCATCTCGCTCCGAAGTGCACTTTCAATATCAAGAATAAGCCCAAACCCTCAATTTGTAGCCAAACGAGCACCAACTAATTAAAATAAGTAAGAACTAGTCAATAAGAGCTTACAAGGTTAAATTCTAATTGTTTAAGCAATTTCCTAACCATTAATGCAAGTTTCCTAAATTTCGACCCTGGGCCCACGTGCCCGGATTCCAATATTTTTCGAAGGAAGTTGTCCTCTATCACCTAAGGATCACAAATATATAATTTCTAGTTCATTTCATGGCAAATTATAGGATTAAATCTTATTTTTGATTAAACCCTAGGTATAACTCTAATCTCTTGATTTTTACCTAATTTTACTGTTAAATCCACTTAATATTTATGTATTTGAGCTAAAAGTGAGTGGGATTAATTACCTTGCAATGATATGTGGAAACTCTCTCTTTGAAACCTCCAAAATCGCCCAAGTGTGTAGTGAAAAGTGAGAGAAATGAGTTTGGGTTCGTATTAATGAACCCTTCTGTCCCCAGTGATTTTCGCTTCTGCGGAAGGATTCCCGCTTATGCGGGTTCCGCTTCTGCATACACGAGCCGCTTTTGCGGAAATGGGCAAGGGGGCCTGGGCCGCTTCCGTGTTCTAAACCTCGTTTCTGCGAGTCCGCTTAAGCGGAAAGCCCACCGCTTCTGCGGTTCTGGGCCTGGGGCGGATGGACCGCTTCTGCGGTCAGGGGTCCGCTTCTGTGGTTTCCCCTAGGTCTGGCCCTTTCTGCTTCCACGATAATTGGACCGTATCTACGGTCCCACTTCTGTGGCCCAAGAACCGCAGATGCAGTGAAGACAGAAGCAGCAAAACCCCAGCCCTTTCTAAATCTCCAACTTCACTCGAACCTTGACCATTTGACGCTCGGGGTTCCCGAGCCCCGCCCGAACATACCGACAAGTCTGAAATCATGAGGCGGACCTACTCGAACCCTTGAAACACTCAAAACAATGCTAAATCGAGGAATCAACCCCCAAAACCAAATGAATCAAATCATTGAACTTCAAGTTCTTAATTCTCCTCCAATGGGTCAAAATGCCCTGAAACTACTCGGATTGACATCAAATTTTACGGGTAGGTCTTAACTGATATTTTGGACTTGTACCAAGTTTTGGAATCGAAATCCGAACCTGATACCTAGGAAAACAATGATTTCTTTATTTATTTAAATCTTGAAACTTAAACTTAACAATTTCACATAAAAATTCATTACTCGGGCTTGGGACCTCGGAATTAATTCGATTCCAGGCATACGCCCAGTTCCCATATTTTTCCACGGACCCTCAAAAATTGCCAAATCATGCTTCCGAGTCCGTTTTCCCAAAAGGTTGACCGAAGTCAAAGTTGGCCTTTTTAAAGAAACTTAAAGAAGCAACTAGACTTATTCTTGCTCAAAACTCTTCTAACTTCCGAACTACCCGTCCCCGTAAGTCATAAATTAGCTAAAGCAAGTGCGGAAAGTTTTATTTAAGGGAACGGGGTTCAAAAATGCAAAACGATCAGTCTGGTCATTACAAAATGCAAGGACCTTGATAAAAAGGTAATCTTTGTATCTTTGCAAGAGTGAGAGAATATTTCTGTAAAGTCTGCTCTTGTTACAATGAATATCACATGCCTTTGGTCATTCTCTTTTTTTTCTATTTGTATGGGACATACCCCCAACAAATCCTAATAGTACAAGTGTAGAGAATATTCTCTTTAATATCCTATTCTAATAAACTAGGCATTACAACTCTTTCTGTGTTGCTCGACCTCGACCATCGTTAGCATCTCGATCACGAGCCTCACTATTTCTCGGTCGATCTCGGCTGACTCGTTTCTCGATGTTACTTTGCCCCAAGTACTGAGACAAATTTTGACATATACATCTGGTACGAGGGATAAAATCGTGGTATAACTGTAACGACCCGACTGGTCGTTTTGCATTTTCAAACCCCGTTCCCTTAAATAATACTTTCCGCATTTGCTTTAGCTAAATTGTAACTTGCGGGGGCGGGTGCATCGGAAGTTAGAAGAATTTCGGGCAAGAATAAGCCTAGTTGCTTCTTTAAGTCTCCTTAAAAAGGCCAAGTTTGACTTCGGTCAATATTTTGGGAAAACGGACCCGGAATCGCGATCCGGTAATTTTTGAGGGTCCGTGGGAAAATATGGGACCTGGGCGTATTCCTAGAATCGAATTTCGAGGTCCCTAGCCCGAGTAATGGAATTTTATGTAAAAATTGTTAAGTTTAAGTTTCATAGATTTAAATAAACTAAGAAATTATTGTTTTCATAGGTATCGGGTTCGGATTTCGATTCCGAAACTTGGTACAAGTCCGTAATATCATATAAGACCTACCCATAAAGTTGGGTGTCAATCCGAGCAGTTTAAGGGCGCTTTGACCCGTTGGTAGGAAATTAAGAACTTGAAGTCCTTTAAATTGGATCGATTGGTTTTGGGGTCTGATTCCTTGAATTAATAGTGTTTTGGGTGTTCCGAAGGTTCGACTAGGTCCGCCTTGTGATTTTAGAATTGTCGGTATGTTCGGGCGGGACTCGGGAGCCCCGAGCGTCAAATGGTCGAGGTTTGCGCGAAGTCGGACTTTGAAAAGAAACATCTTCTGCTGCTTCTGTCATAACCGCTTCTGCGGCTCCTTGACCGCAGAAGCGGTGACCGCATAAGCGGCCATTCTACCGCAGAAGCAGAAAAGGGAGAAAGGAAGGGGGATCGCAGATGCGGCCTTGGGACCGCAGAAGCGGTCCCGCATGTGCGAACAGGCGACCGCAGAAGCGGTCTGGTCAACTTTCCCCTGAACCGCAGAAGCGGCTAAAATACCGCATAAGCGGTCTCCGCAGGTGCGGAAATGAGCCCGCAAAAGCAAAAATCGTTGGGCCAGTGGAGTTCATTTAATACGAACTCCAACCCTTCTCTCTCATTTCTTATCCGATTTTGGGGCGATTTTGGAGCTCTCAAAGAGAGGGTTTCAACACAACATCACAAGGTAAGTGATCCCCACACACTCTTAGCTTAAATACATGGACCTTAGGTAGATTTAACGCAAAAACATCAAATAAAATCAAGGGTTAGAACTAGACCTAGGGTTTTGGTAAAATTATGATTTAACCACCTAATTAGTTATGTAATGGACAAAAATTTACATATTAGTAATCCTTAGGTTATAGAGAATAATTTCTTCGAAAGTCTCGGAATTCGGGCACGTGGGCCCGGGGTCGGAATTTAGTAAACTTGCGGGAAAGGTTGGGAAATCACTTACTTAGCTAGAATTAAACCTTGTGAGCATTTATTGATTAGTTCTTGCCTTATTTAAACTAGTTGGTGCTTGTTCGGCTTCGAATTGAGCTTGGAGCCTAGTCTTGTGATTGAAAGAGCGCTTCGGAGCGAGGTGAGTCTCCTTTCGAACCTTGTAATAGGGAATTGTCCCCTTAGGTTTTTTGTTGAGTACTTGTTGCTAAATGCGGGGACTACGCACGCGTTAGGTGACGGGAGCCCGTGCGTAGCTACTACTATGTTAGATGTCCGGGTAGCTTAGGACCTACATCATGCCTATTAAATATATCCGTTATGTTAAATTGTTGTCATGAACACCTAGTATGCACTAGAGACTTAAAAATGAGGAGATGAGCTTATTTCTATGGTTGATCATGTTTGATTTGGTATTTTTGACCATTTATGTGTCATGTATGCGAACTTGATATTTTATTCTTATTTGTGGATCGGGCCGATCGCCTCGGTATGAATAGATGCATCTATAGGCGCGCCGTCGACCCTCGGCAAGTGCACATTTATTTTTGTTGGTTCGGGCCGTCGCCTCGGTATTATGTGCGCATGTTAATTGTGGAAAAGCTTATATATGCTTTGCTTTGCCATCATCTCACTTGATAGATTATAAACTTGATGTTGTAAAATTCTTGACTTATACTACATGCTATACCCTGCTGTTACTTGCAAATTCCATGTTTGATCATGCCATATTCACATATATGTATATATATTAATTGACCTTAGTAAGTATCGAGTCGACCTCTCGTCTCTACTTCTTCGAGATTAGACGGGATACTTACTGAGTACACGTTGTTTACGTACTCATGCTACACTTCTGTACTTAAATGTACAGGGTTTGAGGCAGGTGGATCCGGACATCACTCGGGTGCATATCAGTGAGCACTTTCTGGGACTTCTACGGTGAGCTGCCTTCTTTCTCATGCCGATCCGCTGTCGAAGGAGTCCCTTTCCTGTATTTATGATTTTCTGTCCATTCTGATTCAGACAGTAGGACAGTGCTTTGTATATTTTTGTGTATACTCTATTGGTCGCCCGTAGCTAGTGACACCGGGTTCTGACACACACTGTAGAGAATATTCATTTTTTGGAATTTGTACGACCATGTCAGTACTTTATGATTTTGCTAGTTTTCTTCATTTACTTGAAAAATGTTAGTATGACCGATTCGGTTAGCTATGGTTAACTATTGAAAAATAGAGACGTAAATTATAATTTCGCAGTTGGCTGGACGAACTATGGTGTTAGGCGCCATCATGACTTATTTAGGCAAAATGGGTCGTGACAATAACTAATCCAAGGATTGTAGTATTTTTTATTTTTATAAGGGAATAAGATAATTAATTTCGGAATAACTAGTTTCAAAATATTTAATTATGGGATAACTTATTTCCATCCTAACCACCCTAAATATGTGGAAAAATATTGGTATTTATGATGTAGCTATAAGATGAAAACTAGTAGTCCGCGGTCAATATTAAAAAAATGTTAATTAAATTAAATTATGATTGGTCTTATTTGATCATATTAGATCGTATTGCTTTAATAAATTTCAATTGTCATCTTATTTATCAACTATGATATACTCAATAATAAAATCTCTATTAAATTAAAGGTACTTATATAGTTAGTGAACAAATTTTTGTTCTATATTTTTCTTTATTATATTATCCAATATTTAGAATTATTATATTGTTAATAGAATTTTTTATTAGTATATTACTTTGTTTAATATTTTTGTCTGCTCGTTTTCTTTTTGTAATATAAGAGAAGATCTATAATTATTACTGCTGAAATATTTTTTTATTTTAAATTTTATTCTGTTGCTCTTAATAATATTATCTAAATTTTAATGAATAAAATCTCTATTAAACTAAAGGGACTTATACAAGCATCAAATAACTTTTTTGTTATGTATTTTTCTTTATTATATCATCCAATATTTACTACTATTACATTATTAATAGAAATTTTTATTAGCATATTACTTTATTTAATATTTTTCTCTGCTACTTTGTTGTTGTAATATAATAGAAGATATATATTTTATTACACTTGAAATAATTTTTATTTTAAATTTTATTCTATTGTTCTCAATAATATTATCTGAATTTTAATGAAAAAATTCTCGATTATATTAAAGGGACTTATGTAATAACTTTTTTGTTATGTATTTATCTTTATTATATCACCTATGTTTGAGTAGTTAATTTTAGGTGTGTTTTTTTTTTTTAATCATTCTTTTGTAAATAATTTTTGAATCTCAAAATTTGTTGGAGCTTTGTCTTAAACTTTTAAACTTTATTAATGTTTTGATGTCACATTTGGAATTATCACAATGATTTGCTTCTCATATTCTATATAAATAGAATAGATATGGTCTGAATTTTAATGAATAAAATCTCTATTAAATTAAAGAAACTTATATAGTCAACAAATAACTTTTTTGTTATATATCTTTGTTTATTATATTATCTAATATTTAGTGTAATTATATTATTAATACAAATTATTAGCATATTACTTTATTAATATTTTTGACTGCTAAATTTTTTGTAATATAATAGAAGATATATATTTTATTACTCTTGAGAATTCTTTTTTTATTTTAAATTTTATTATATTTTTCTCAATAATATTGTTTGAACAATGAATAAACAATCTTTTTATTTCAAAAAAGAAAAACGAAAATAATTTTAAAAAATGAATAACTAACCTAAACCAAATCTCATCCATATTTGAATAGTTAATTTCTTTGTTAATTTTTAATAAATAATTTCTTTGTTATTAACCAATTAAACCGTGTGGCTTTTCTAGGCTACCACTTGGATTAATGTAGTACTTTTTTTTTTGGCTTTCAATAATATATAAATTATTAGCATATTACTTGTTTAATATTTGTCTGCTAACTTTTTTTATAATATAATAGAAGATTTATATTTTATTACTTTTGAAAATATTTTTTTATGTTAAATTTTATTATATTTTTTTCAATAATATTGTTTTAATTTTAATAAATAAATACACTTTTTATTTCAAAAAAGAAAAACAAAAATGACTTTAAAAAATAAAAATAAAGAAATTAACTAACCTAAACCAACCCTCACCCATGTTTGAGTTAGTTAATTTAGGTAGTTAATTTCTTTGTTAACTTTCAATAAATAATTTATTTGTTATTAACTAATTATACAATGTGGCTTTTTTCTAGGCTGCTATTTGGATTAATATGATGCCTTTTTCTTTGACTTTTACTAATATATAGATATAGATATCGATTTGAATTGGCAATTTTTTTTTTTATTTCAATTTTTATTGCTGAAAAAGGAGCTTTGTCCCAAAAATTTACACTTGTTGTCTTATGCTTATACCACTTGGAATATATATATATATATATATATATATATATATATATATATTAGAAAGAAACTACTCCACAATTTGAATCAATTTTTTTTATTTTGCTTTTTATCTTAATAACTTTAAAACTCTAATTTGAAATTACTCCCCAATTTGAATTGGTATTTTTTTATTTCGTTATTTATTTTAAAATTATTTTAAAACTCCAACCTGAAATTACTCCCCGATTTGAATGGGTTGTTTTTCTCTTTCTTTTTTTTTTTTTTTTTAAAATAATTTTAAAACTCCAACTTAAAACCATTTCCACCCAATTTTAATAAATAGTTATTTTTGTTATGTATTTATATTTTTATTTTTTTATTATATCTAATTATAAGATATCTATATTTATTAATTCACATAAATTATATATATATATATATATATATATATATATATAGAGAGAGAGAGAGAGAGAGAGAGAGAGAGAGAGAGAGTAGTTTTATATTTTTTATTATTTTTGGTTTTTATATATATTTAACAAATAATTAATTTGTAACTAATTATGCCATTTAGCTTTTTTTAGGCTAGCACTTAGCTTAAGGAAAGGACTTTGTCCTCTGCTTTTAATAATATATATATAATATAGATAGATAGAGATATTGTTAGTATCTATAGATAATATATGAAAAAATACAATTAGTATATGTATTTTTATGCTATTATTGAAATTATTTATTTTTTTAATTATTATTCTTCCTATTATTACTATTTTTTTATTATGATTTTAGTTATTATGACCTTTATTATCATAATTCAAAACACATTCGCAACTCAAATTAAGATAATTCTTTACATTTTGTATCTTATACTAAAATATTTTAATATTTTTCATGTGGTGTTTTAAATTATAACTTCTGATTAGTGAAGAGAATCGAGAAGTTCTTTAACACATTTGTCGTAAAATCTATTAATATTTCATGATTGTCTTTTTAGTATTATATCTCATTAGTAATTAATGACTTTTTAAAGTTTGGGTTTTAATTTCATAATAACTTACCTGAGAATTTATATTAAAATTAATTCTTCGTTATTTCTTCAAAAGCTTTCATTATTGTATTTTGGATTTTGGCTTAATATATTAAGATTTTAGTTACATGATCTGGTTTATGGTATGATTTCTCTTTTTTTTTTTGTCGAAGAAATTTTTTATTTCAACCAGTATTTATAATTTACATCACCTGTACTATTGGACTCTAGTATCAGGTCTCAAGGCTGAACCAATAAACAAAAAAGCTCTACAACCAAGTTGCTTACTAAGATCCCAAAATAATTCTGGATCTTTATCCTATCCTAGTTGCTATGGATTACAAGTAGGATAACTATTTAGTGTATTCAATATAGGTGTCCATTTACATTTCTTCTGTCTTGTTATACACCTACCTAGCAATTTCTTTTGCTCTATCTTGAACCTCTCTTCTCTGGCCTTGAAATCTTCTTTCATTTCTTTTCATCCAGATATGATATACTACTGCTGCAAACACCACTCCTAGCAAAGTTTTCTTTGGATTTCTGTTGTTTACACTGGTAGTTAGCCATTGCACTTCTACTTCCCGCTCTTCAATCTTCCTCTTGTACCTCAACCATTCTTGTATTTCTGTCCATAAACTTTGTGAATATGGACATTCAAAATACAAGTGATCATGTGTCTCTTCTATGTCTCCTCCACACAGTACACAAGATTGATTCACCTGTATTCCCCATCTTGGTAGTCTGTCAACTATGGCCAATCTTCTTTGTATTGTCATCCACCAAATGAATTGTTGCTTTGGTAGTATTCCGGTTAACATGACTAGTGACTTCCAGTGGACTTTGGGATATCTTGGAGTAGCATGGAGATAGGCCTTCTGAATGCTGAATTTCCCATTCTTAACATAAGAATCAATTGTTGGTATGTCATTTGCCCACCATTCCCTTGCTGTAAATAATTTTCTTACTAGCCAACTAGCCTGCTTAGGGACTTCCATTATATTGATGTTCTTCTATTTTATGTAGTGGCAGTGTATCCATCTAACCCAAAGCTTATCTTTTTTAGCCATTATAGCCCAAAAGAGTTTAGTCAGAGCAGCTTTGTTCCATCTCTCATAATTGATAATAGTTAGACCCCCAGCAGCTTTTGGTTTGCACAATATTTCCCGTGCTATAGGAGCTCTATGGGAATTCTCATGACTCCCACTCTATAAGTAGTTCCTGCATATTCCATTGACAAGTTTGATAACTTTCTTTGGGATAAGAAATACTTGAACCCAGTAGGTCTGCATTTCAAACAGGACACTCTTAATAAGTTGTACTCTTCCAGCATAGGACAAGAATTTTGATGTCCAGCTTTTTATCCTTTCCACAATCTTCTCAACTGATGGCATGCACTGGTGAATAGTAATCTTCTTTGAGGAAAAAGGGACTCCCAAATACTTGAATAGGATGCTACCTGCTGATAGCTGAAGTTCTTATAAAATTTTGTCTTTGAATTCTATAGACACACCTACTATGTATAGTGAGCTCTTTTTCAAGTTTGCTTGTAAGCCTGATACTTTGGAGAAGTGATCAAAGACTCTATCAGTAGCTTCATTGAGATCTCATTTGCTCTGCAACGCATCAACAAATCATCTGCAAAACAGATGTGTATGACTTGTAGTCTAGCACATTTAGGATGAAAGTTGAAGTCTGGATTTTGTGCTAGTGTCTTCAGGGCTCTGTTGAGATACTCCACTGCTATTACAAACAGATATGGGGACATAGGATCCCCCTGCCTTAGCCCTTTTTTTGCTGCAAATTTGTCAATTAATCCTCCTTTCAAAAGTAGAGTATAGCTGATTGTGGATACACACTCCATAATTAGTGTAACCATTCTGTAAGGTATCCCAAACTCCAGTAGTATTACTTTTAAAAAACTCCATTTAACTGAGTCATATGCTTTCCTGATATCCACCTTGATTATATATCTTGGAGAGACTGCTTTTTGAGAGTACCCTTTAATCAATTCATGAGCCATTATGACATTGTCGAGAATGTTCCTCCCTTCTATAAAAGTAGATTGAGAAGGTCCAACCAATATATCCACAACTAGTTTGAGCCTATTTGTCAGTATCTTAGCAATAATCTTGTACATTGTTGAGCAACAAGCAATTGGCCTAAACTCCTTCACATAGCTGGGATTTTTCACCTTTGGGATCAATGTAACTGTAGTACAATTGATTTCTTTCAAAAGTCTGCCAGTTTGAAAGAATTGTTGTACTGCTTCTGTGACCTCCTCTCCAATGATTGGCCAATTTTCTTTAAAGAAATCAGCCGGGTAACCATCCAGCCCTGGTGCCTTGTCATTAAGCAAATGCTTTACAGTTTGCCAGATCTCCTCTGCTGTTACTGCATGTAGTAGTTGTTGCTGCTGATTTAGTGTTAGACAAGGACCATTTCGTGCTATATTAACATCAATACCTTGTAGTTCCTCTGCTGCTGTCCCCAATAGTTGTTGAAAGAACTGGTTGAATTCTTTCTGAATGTGATTAGGCTCAGTAATCTTCACCTATTGTTTACTGTAAATGCAGCTCACTTTTCCTAGCTTGTCTGGCCCTCATATAAGCATATAAGTATTTGGTATTGCAATCTCCCAATTGGATCCATGTTACTCTTGACTTCTGCCTCATGATTTGCTCCTGTATTGCTTCCCATTTCTCTATGCTTTGCAAGATCATTCTCTCATCTTCTATTAGTTGTTTGTTGAAATAGTCCTCATTGAGCTTCCCCTGTGTCTCCTTCAGTGCTTCTCTGAGTTGTATCAGTTTTTGATCAACTGATAAATGCTCCTATTGAATGTCCCTTGTTTGCCGCTCAATGAGTTTTAACTTTTTCCATATAGAGTACATTGCATAACCTTGAATCTTTTGCCCCCAAATGTTCTGGACCACTGCCTTGTATTCTCTTTGTTGCATTACTAAGGTTAATAGTCTGAAAGGTCTTTTCATTCTGACCTTAACCACAGCAGTGTTTATCAGAATAGGGGTATGATCAGAACATCCTGGTAGCATGTATATTGCCTCTATCCCATTATAAGTATTGAACCGGTCAGCATTCCCAAAGGCCCAATCTATGTGACTGTATATTCTGATTTCTTCATCCCTTTTATTGCTCCATGAAAATCTGCTACCTCTTTTTGTGATTTGTCCTACTCCAATATCCCCAATGCAATTTTGAAAGTCAATCATTTCTGCTTGATGAACTGGATCTCCATTCACTATATTATCCACATTCAGCACACTATTGAAGTCTCCTATTATTAGCCAAGGCCCAGTAGTTTGTATGTTCCTCAAACTTCTCCATAGTGGGATTCTGTGTTGAGCAGTATAAAGACCATATACAAATGTTATATAACTAGTAAATGATGAGATTTTTTCCTTTACTAGACAGTGGATCATCTGGTCATTGCTTTCAAAACCTGTAACATGGACATTTGCTTCTTTCCATATTAACCATATTCTACCATTTGGAGCATAATCATAGTTATCTTTGAATTGCCATTCTACACCCAACTTTCTGTGGATATTCTGCATTCTGTGCCTTTTAACCCTAGTCTCCAAAACAGCTATCATGTCTACTTTATTTATCACCAAGAATTTCTTTAGTTATCGCTGTTTAAAGGACTTATTCAGTGCTCTTATATTCTGGGACACAATGATCATGTGGGTTTATGGTGGTTGGTACTACCCTCATTTACCATTTGGCTAGTTTTAGTACTAGATTTTTGCCCTTGCTGTCCATCCAATACTTTTGTACTCTACTTTGGCTCCAATATTGTCAATAGTGCAAATGCATTTCTTCTAGCTAGCTCTTCATAGTTGATCTCTTTATGCTTTATTTTACCAGCATCTCCTTGTATTACCACTACCTGCTTGCCTCTATTCTCCACCTGAATCTCCACAACTGGTTCTTCTGTATGCTTGTCTTGTTGCAGGTTTGTTGTGCTGTTGATTTCCTGTGTTGCTGCTTTAGGTTTTCATTCCTTTCTAACTCTCTTCTTTCTTTTCCTTTTATGCTTCATTGGTTCCTCTTCTTGCTGATTTGCTTTTTGACATTCTCCAGTGCCATGCCCAAATTTGTTGCAATCTAAGTAGAATTTTGGTTTCCACTCAAATTCAACACTCTGCATCCAGCTTCTATCTAGTGTCTCAATACAAATCTCATCAGGCAATGGTTGTGTAATGTCCATATCAACGAGCACTCTAGCATAGGACACCATTTCACATTCTACTATAAGTCTATCAATGCAAATAGGTTTGCCTAGTAGGCTAGCAATCCTACCTAGGTTTTCCTCAGCCCAGCACTGTATCAGTAATCCAGGCAGATTGATCCAAATTGGAACAATTCTCATAGATTCATCCTTCATCTGGAAATTTGGATCCCAATTATTTAACACCATAGGCCTACTATTGAATCTGTAAGGACCATTTTGCATTATAAGGTTTTTATCTTCCATATATTCAAATTTAAAGATGAAATGCCCGTCATCATGCAGCAACACTGTTAGAGTTGTGACTGTATTCCACACGCCATAGACAAATTTGAGCATCTCCTTGAATGACGGATTTCCCCATAGGACATAGTCTATAAAAGCTGTTTTCCACTTCTGGGTCTGTTTCTCTATCTCCATTGGGTTTAATTTGGCCATTTTCACTCCGTCTTTGACTGTCGGAGGGTAGAACTTAAGTTGCATTCCTTGTGTTTGAGCTCTGTTGGTTTTCACTACTTCATCCATGGTCTTCTTTGCTTGAGATCCATCTGAGTATGTTAGTTTTAGAGCTACTGTAGTCATACCTACTGCCATAGGTTGCAAATCTTCCTTCTCCACCGCCGGTGGAGCCGCTTGCATGACTGTCGGAGCACTACCCATACCTAGTAGCCAATGTAACAGTTGAATTGGGGCTAATTTTTGTGGAATTCGATTATCTGGTGTAATTAGTCTGTCAATTGGAGGAGTTGGTTGTGTAGGGTGGTTATGGTGGTTTCGGTGAGCCATCAATCGGCGTTTGTCAGCTTCCTTGCTCAACAATCGTCGGTGTTTCTCTCTCTACATCCTCCCATTTGAATTTGCCATTTTTTTATTGTATGATTTCTCATTTCAATAATATTTTTAGTATTATTTATTTACTTAATTTTACCAAATAAATTTGAAGTGGAGTTTTGTCCTAAAAATTTACTCTGTCATCTTATGGTTATGCCAATTAGCTTAATATGGTGGGTCTTTTTCTTATTTTATTATATATATATATATAATACAGAGAGAGGGAGTAATATATTGGTAAAAATCCAGGTCTATTGTAAATGTGTTTATAAAGTTGACAGTTATTTAATATATGATATTTTTCTCATTTTTTACCGTATAATGTCCTATATTTCAGTTGCATGTATGCAGGTGATTGTGTGAACGTGCAAGCGAAATGGGGGGATGGGAAGTGGGTACGTGATTTAGAGGATTAAATTAAGTTTTTCTCTATTTTGTTATTATTTGTTTTAAACTTTTTTTTTATACATAATAGTAATTTCAAACTCCAAAACTTTTGGAGTTTTGTCCTAAAGAAGTGCCACGTGGCTAATTGTTGTTGTGTCATTTGGCTTAATATGATGTTTTTTTCTTCTCCTTTTAATAATACTAGTCTTAGAGTATGCGCGATACGCGTGTACTCATGTATTGAATAAACACTTCTTAAAACTGACATAAATATTATTTAAAAAGTATGTCTTGCGTGTAAGTGTCACAACCAGGGGTTTTTCACCCTCGGCAGTTGTGATGGCACCTACTAATAAGAGCTAGGCAAGCCAAGTTAATTTACTTCTTTTAGAAATTATCGATCATTTAATAATAAAAATAATAATATGATAAAGCGAAGTCTCAATATATAATTAACAGAAAGAAATGCGGAAGTTTAACCAAATCCTCTACCCAAGAACTGGAGTCACAAACTCACGAACGTCTAGAGAATGCTAAATATAATGTCTGAATAAAAACATAATTCTGTTTGTTCCGGTACAAAGGATAACAAACTAAAGTAAAGATAGAAGAGACTCCGTGCCACGCGGACGCCGGCTAGGCTACCTCGGGATCTCTGGACTGAAGTCAGCTCCCAAAACTCCTACTGCTGTCCAAAAGCTGCTCCAGCTCCGTGATATGTGCAAAAAGATGCACAAGGTGTAGCATCAGCACAACCGACCCCATATGTTGGTAAGTGCCTGGCCAAACCCCGGCGAAGTAGTGACGAGGCTAGACAGGAATACCAAAACTAACCTGTGCAGTTCAATATATATATATATATATATATATATATATATATATATATATATATGAAATAGAAGAGAATACAGAAGTTTAACAAGTCAAGATGGAGGGGAACATGCTGTAGGGACTGTAACAGTTTAGAATACAAAATCAATAAACAAGGGATGGAACGGTACAACTACAATGTCAACAAGAGTAGGAAAACAACAGTTGCACGGCACCATCCTTCGTGCTTTTACTCTCATTCTCGCCAAAACAACCATATAAAGTGCACGACATCAATCTTCGTGCTTTTCCTCACATAATCACTCATATCATGGCCGGAATGATCCTTCGTACATTAGTAATCAAAACATGGCACGGAATGTCCCTTCGTGCATTAATAATCACACATGGCACGGAATGTTCCTTCGTGCATTAATAATCAAAACATAGCACGGAATGTTCCTTCGTGCATTAACATATCCTCAACACAAATCGTGCACGGCATCAACCTTCATGCTTTATCACTCTTCCTCACCTAAGAAACCATCACAACCAATGGGGCGAGCGGATAGACAAACAGTAATAGAAGTCCTGGCAAGGGAAACACAAGTAAACAGTTAAATCCCGGCAAGGGAACAACAACACTAACTTTCATATCCCGGCAAGGGAGATAATCAATATACGAATACAGGCCGGCAAGGGAATAATCACATTTCTTTCTCTTTCTTTCATTTCTTACTCAATAATTACCTTATCATTCGAGACAACGCTCCAAAGGGTTCGCAAATCATAATTCTTTATCATACTCTTCACATTATATAGAAATCATCAATTACACATGGAAGAGTCACAACAAAAATAGTATAAGCACAAATAAGGACTCACGGTCATGCTAGACACCAGTGTATAGATACTCGTCACCATACCTATACACCGTACTCAACAATTAGCAACTACAAAACAATACTCAAATCCTATTCCTTCAAGCCAAAGTTATATAAAAAACTTACCTCAACTTCCACAACTAAATCAATCCACAACGACCGCCTTCCCTCTCGAATTCGGCTCCAACTTAATTAAATCTATGAAATAACAACTTTATAATATTAATAATAGCTAAGCAAATCAAACTCAATGCCTAAATATAGATTCCCAACCTTTCTTCCAAAAATTTCAAAATCGACCCCGGGCCCGCTTGGTCGAAACACTAGATTCGGACCAAAGTCATATCACCCATTCACCTACGAGCCCGGATATACAATTTTTTTTCAAATTCGACCCCAAAAGGAGGTCTAAATCGAAGAAAATTGAAAAGCTCTAACTCTACCCAATTCCCCCAATTTCAACCCTAGATTACATGTTTTAGGCCTAGGATTTCAATGGATGATGATAGAAAATGAAGAAAACGAGTTAGATAATACTTACCCAAAAGGATTTGGTGAAGAATTGCTCTACAAGTCGCCTATGGGTTGTGGAGAAGAAGAGCTCGTGTGAATTTTTGAATAAAACACGTCACTGTTCTGTTTTTAGGCTTTTAAATTAACTGGGCAAAAATGCCATATGCGTTCGCGACACAAGGGTCGCGTTCGCGAAGCAGGGGGAACTGGAAGCATCGCGTTCGCGATAGAGGTCTGCGAATGCGTAGAGTTAATTACTGGGGTCCCAGATTTTGGCTTATGCGAATGCGTGAATGAATATGCGAACGCGTTGAAGGGGGGCTGGCACTATGCGAACTCGTGAAATTTAACATGAACACGAAGAAGGGGACACCACAGGCAGTGCGAACGCGAGCTGAAGGCCGCGATTGCGAAGAAGAAAAAGCATGTGCAAAAATTGCAGAAAATCTGATACTTTTCCTAAGTTCAAAACATCCCGAAACACCTCTGAAACACTACCGAGCCCTCGGAGCTCCTAACCAAACACACACACTAACTTAACAACATCCTACGAACTTAATCGTGTGATCAAATCGCCAAAATAACATCATAAACGAGGAATCAAACCTCAAAATCATCACTTTTTCTCCAAACTTCATAAACTTTCATTTCTTGATATTTAGGTCCGAAACACGTCAAATGACGTCCGATTTCAACCAAATTTTACAGAAAGCGCTTAAACCATATATAAGACTTGTACCGGGCATCGGAACCAAAATACGAGCCCGATACCACAGTCTTCTAATCAAATTTCATTTCCAATTTCCTTAATAATTTCAGAAAAATAATTTCTTTTAAAAATTCATTTCTCGGGCTCGAGACCTCGGATTTTGATTCCAGGCATACACCCGAGTCCCATATTTTCCTACGGATCCTCCGGGACCATCCAATCACGGGTCCGGGTCCGTTTGCCCAAAATGTTGACCAAAGTTAACTTTAATCATATTAATATCAAAATTCATCATTTTTCACACAGAATTCATATTTAAGCTTTCCAGCTACGCGCACAGAATGTGCACGCAAATTGAGGCAACAAAAAATAAGGTTTTCAAGGCCTCGAAAGTGCAGAAAAAAGAGAAAATAGGTGATGACTCATTGGGTCGTCACATTCTCCACCTCTAAATCAACCGTTCGTCCTCGAACGGACAAAAGAAAGAAGTACCTGAGTCGAAAAAAAGATGAGTATAATGGCTCCGTATATCAGACTCGGACTCCCAGGTCAATGCCTCAGGGGGCTGACCTCTCCACTGAACACGCACTGAAGGAAAACTCTTCGACCTCAACTGTTGAACCTGCCGGTCTAGGATAGCTACCGGCTCTTCCTCATAAGACAGATCCTTGTGCAACTAGATAGTGCTGAAATCTAACATGTGGGTTGGATCGCCGTGATACCTCTAAAGTATGGACACATGAAACACTGGATGCACGACTGACAAGCTAGGCGGCAAGGCAAGTCTATAAGCTACATCTCCCACATAATCGAGAATCTCAAATGGACCAATGAACCTAGGGCTAAGCTTGCCCTTCTTCTGAAATCTCATCATGACCTTCATAGGCGACACTCGGAGCAATACTCGCTCACCAACCATGAAAGCCACATCTCGAACCTTGAGATTTGCATAACTCTTCTGCCTGGACTGAGCTGTTCGAAGCCTATCCTGAATGATCTTGACCTTATCCAAGGCCTCCTGAACTAAATCTGTACCCAATAACCGAGCCTCTCCTAGCTCAAACCATCCAACTGAAGACCGACATTGACTACCATACAATGCCTCGTATGGAGCCATCTGAATGCTGGATTGGTAGCTGTTGTTGTAGGCAAACTCTACTAAAGGCAAAAACTGGTCCCACGAGCCTCCAAAATCAATGACACAGGCTCGGAGCATATCCTCCAATATCTGAATAGTCCGCTTAGACTATCCACCCGTCTGAGGATGGAATGTTGTGCTCAACTCAACCTGGGTGCCCAACTCTCGCTTAACTGCTCTCCAGAAGCGCGAGGAAAACTGCGTACCCCAGTCCGAAATGATAGATACTGGCACCCCATAAAGGCAAACAATCTCTCTGATGTAGATCTCAGCTAACCTCTCGGATGAATAGGTGGTTGCAATAGGAACAAAATGCGCTGACTTGGTCAGCCTATCAACAATGACCCAAACTGTATCAAACTTCTTCCGAATCATCAGAAGTCCAGTAACAAAATCCATGGTAATCCTCTCTCACTTCCACTCGGGAAGCTCAATCCTCTGAAACAAACCACCAGGCCTCTGATGCTCATACTTAACCTGCTGACAGTTCAAACATTGAGCCACATATGCAACAATATCTTTCTTCATCCTGTGCCACCAATAGTGCTGCCTCAGATCTTGATACATCTTTGCGGTGCCTGGGTGAATAAAATACCGAGAACTATGGGCCTCCGCTAAGATCAACTCTCGAATCCCATCGACATTGGGTACACAAACTCGCCCCTGCAATCTCAAAACACCATCGCTATCTAAGGTCACTTTCATGGCACCTCCATGCTACACCGTGTCTCTCAGGACACACAAATGGGGATCATCAAACTGCCGATCACGAATACGCTCCAATAATGAAGAACGAGCAACCGTGCAAGCTAACACCCTGCTAGGCTCATAAATATCCAATCTCACTAGTTGATTGGCCAAGGCCTGAACATCCAAAGCAAGCGGTCTCTGGCTGACCGGAATATAAGCAAGACTACCCATGATAGCGGACTTCCTACTCAATGCATCGGCCACCACATTGGCTTTCCCCAGGTGATACAAAATAGTAACATCATAATATTTCAATAACTCCAACCACCTCCTCTGCCTCAAATTCAGCTCATTTTGCTTGAACAAGTATTGAAGACTCTTGTGATCAGTGTACACCTCACACGTCACACCATATAGATAATGCCTCCAAATCTTCAAAGCATGAACAATGGTTGCCAACTCTAGATCATGAGCCAGATAATCTTCTCGTGGATCTTCAACTGCCTCGAAGCATAGGCAATGACTCTGCCATCCTGCATCAATACTATACCAAGCCCAATACGGGAAGCATCACAATAGACTGTATAAGGCCCTGAATCTGTGGGAAAAACCAATACCGGTGCCGTGGTCAGAGCTGTCTTGAGCTTCTGAAAGCTCGCCTCACACTCATCCAACCATCTGAATTGGGCCCCTTTCTGGGTCAATCTGGTCATCGGGGCTGCAATAGATGAAAACCCTTCCATGAACCGACGGTAGTAGCCTGCTAATCCCAAGAAACTCCAAATCTCTGTAGCTGATGTTGGTCGAGGCCAGTTTTTGACTACCTCAATCTTCTTCGGGTCCACCTGAATACCCTCTGCTAATACAACGTGACCCAGGAATGCAACTGAACTCAACCAGAACTCACACTTTGAGAACTTAGCATATAACTGACTATCCTTCAGAGTCCGAAGAACCACTATGAGGTGCTGCTCGTGCTCCTCCTAGCTGCAGGAGTATATCAGAATATCATCAATGAAAACTATCACGAACAAGCCCAAATAAGGCCTGAACACTCGGTTCATCAACTCCATAAATGCTGCTGGGGCATTGGTAACCCAAATGACATGACCAGGAACTCATAATGCCCGTACCGAGTGTGGAATGTTGTCTTAGGGACATCGGACGCCCTAATCCTCAACTAATGGTAGCCAGATCTCAAGTCTATCTTTGAAAACACCTTTGCACGCTGAAGCTGGTCGAACAAATCGCCAATCCTTGGTAGTGGATATTTGTTATTTATCGTCACTTTGTTCAATTGCTGGTAATCAATGCACATCCTCATCGAACCATCCTTCTTCTTGACAAATAACACTGGTGCACCCCAAGGAGAAACACTAGGTCTGATAAAACCCTTCCCTAGCAAATCCTGTAATTGGTCTTTTAACTCCTTCAAATCTAGTGGGGCCATGCGGTACGGCAGAATGGAAATGGGCTGAGTGCCCGGAGCCAGATCAATACAAAAATTAATATCCTTGTTGGGCGGCATACCCTGTAGGTATGAAGGGAAAACCTCAGGGAACTCCCGAACAATAGGAACAGAATCAATAGAAGGGACCTCTACGCTGGAATCGCGAACATACGCCAAATAAGCTAAACACCCTTTCTCGACCATGTGTCGAGCATTCACATATGAAATAACTCTGTGGGTGGTATGCCCTGGGGTCTGTCTCCACTCCAATTGGGGCAAATCTGGCAAAGGCAAGGTCACAGCCTTGGTGTGACAATCCAAGATAGCATGATACGGGGACAACCAATCCATCCCTAATATAACGTCGAAATCCACCATGTCTAAGAGCAATAAATCAACATAGGTCTCAAGACCCTCAAACACTACCACACAGGAACGATGTACTCGGTCGACCACTATAGAATCACCCATCGGTGTAGATACATAAATAGGAATACCCAAAGCATCACTAGTCATGACCAAGTATGGTGCAAAATAGGATGACACATACAAATACATAGACCCAGGGTTAAATAGCACTGAAGCATCCTAATCACAGACCAGAATAGTACATGTAATAACTGCATCTGAAGACTTAGCCTCTGGCCTGGATGGAAGAGCATAACACCGGTACTGGGCCCCACCTCCCTGAACCACATCTCTGGAACGGTCGGCTGCTGGCTGGCCTCTACCTTTGGCAGTTCGAGCTCCACCTCTATGATCCCTACCTCTACCTCTATGACTTCTACCCCCGCCTCTAGCTGACTGGGCGGCCTGTGGATCACCTGGTGCCTGAATCATGGGTCGAGGACCCTGCTACTAGGAACTACCCGAAGCTCGAGGGCAAAATCTGACGATGTGACTCGGGTCACCAAAACCGTAACAAGCCCTCGACTGCTGACCCTGTCGACCTGAATGTCCTCCCCGAAAACTCTGAAGTGGCAGTGCACTAATGGGAGCTGGTGGTGGACTGAAAGACTGCTGATCAGAATAATGCGGCTGAGAACCACTACCGCCTGAAGTACTATGAGAGACCTGGAGAGCTGACAGAAAGGGCCTCGGAAGATGGCCTCTACCATAAGAATCTCTACCTCCAGACGAGGTACCACTGAACCTACCTGCATGAAGGGGCCTCTTATCTGACCCATGACCACCTCCCCGTGTAAGAGCCATCTCAACTCTATGGGCCGCATTGGCCGCCTCCTAAAAAGAAATCTCACTCCCAGCTCCCATAGCCATCTAGAGACGAATTGGCTGAATCAATCCATCAATAAACCTCCGCACCGTCTCTCTCTCGGTGGGGAGTATAACAATAGCATGGCGTGCTAGATCAATAAACTGGGTCTCATACTGAGTGACTATCATAGAGCCCTGCTGGAGGTGCTTGAACTGCCTGCGAAGAGCCTCTCGCTGAGTAACTAGGAGAAACTTCTCCAAAAACAACTCTGTAAACTGGTCCCAAGTCGGGGATGGCGACCCTGCTGGCCTACCTAAACAATAGTCCCTCCACCAAGTCTTGGCGGATCCAGCTAGATGAAAGGTGGAGAAGTCAACCCCATTGGTCTCCATAATACCCATAGTCCGAAGAACCTCATGGCAGCTATATAAGAAATCCTGGGGGTCCTCTGAAGAAGTACCACTGAATGTGGTGGTGAAGAGCCTGGTGAACCTATCCAGCCTCCACAAAGAATCTGCGGACATAGCCGCTCCATCGCCGGTCTGAGTCACAATACCTGGCTGAACTGCCACAGCTGGCCGAACCACTGGAACCTGAGCCTGGGGAGCTACCTGCTCCGAAGTACGTGTAGCAGGAGTCTGAACTCCTCTTCCAGCCTGAGAAGTGGGTGGTGCTACTGGAAGCAAACCCGCTTGAGAGACACTTTCCATAAAACCTACCAACCTGACTAAAGTGTCCTGAAGAACTGGGGTGGCTATGAACCCCTCTGGGACCTAAGCTGGGCCCACCGGAGCTGCTGGGGCCGGAACCTCCTCATCATAATCAACATGAGGCTCCACCTCTGGGGCTGCTGCTCGGGGCTGAGCTCTGCCCTGGCCTCGACCTCTGGCACAGCCTCGGCCTCGCCCTCTGCCCCTCGTAGGAGCTGCTGTTGGGGGCTCAGGCTGCTGCGCGTTAGAAGAGGAAGCACGTGTTCTCGCCATCTGTGAAAGAACAGAGTAGAAAGACAATCAGTATTGAGAAACAGAATCGCACGACAAGAAAGAACAAAAGTGAAATTTTCCTAACTCTGTAGCCTCTAGGAGATAGATACACACGTCTCCGTACCGATCCCTTAGACTCTACTAAGTTTGTCCGTGAGTTGTGAGACCTATGTAACCTAGTGCTCTGATACCAACTTGTCACGACCCAGATTTCCCACCCTCAGGAGTCGTGATGGCGCCTACTAATAGGAGCTAGGAAAGCCAAGTTAATATACTTCTTTTAGCAATTATCGATCATTTAATAATAACAATACATAATATGATAAAGTGGAAGTCTCAATATATAATTAACAGAAAGAAATGCAGAAGTTTAACCAAATCCTCTACCCAAGAACTGGAGTCACAAACTCACGAACGTCTAGAGAATGCTAAATACAATGTCTGAATAAAAACATAATTCTGTTTGTTTCGTACAAAGGATAACAAGCTAAAGTAAAGATAGAAGAGACTCCGGGCCATGCGGATGCCAGCTAGGCTACCTCGGGATCTCTGGACTGAAGTCAGCTCCTAAAACTCCTACTGCTGTCCAAAAGTTGCTCCGGCTCCGTGATCTGTGCAAAAAGATGCACAGAGTGTAGCATCAGCACAACTGACCCCATGTGCTAGTAAGTGCCTGGCCTAACTCTGGCGAAATAGTGACGAGCACAGAGTGTAGCATCAGCACAACTGAACCCATGTGCTAGTAAGTGCCTGGCCTAACTCTGGCGAAATAGTGACGAGGCTAGACAGGACTACCAAAACCAACCTGTGCAGTTCAATATATATATATATATATATATATATATATATATATATATA
>MU779780.1:0-67095 GCA_026770625.1 Nicotiana glauca | reverse complement strand
GGAGAAGAATGATACGATAGGGTGGGGGGAATTTTGTGCATGGTCTTTCTTTAATTGTAGGGTACGATAGGGTGGGTCAGACAATGGGTAATGGGGTAGGTCACATCTAATTTAAGATCGGATGGACCAACAGTCTTGGATGAGTGACATGTGTCCAATCCATCAAGTTAGGGGTATATGTATTTCAATAGTAAGACGGTAAGGACTTTTATGAGCCAATAGTACAACGGAGTGTAATTTTAAATATTTTTTAATAGTAGAGGAATATTTCAAGAGCTATTTTTGATTTAGAATCTTAATCTAGTTTTGAAAATAGTTAAAGTTCCCATAGAAAGCAACGATTGGGTAAGGGGGAATGAGACTGCCGACCACCGCGCGCTCTAACTGCATATTTTTCATCGTAGATTAAATAATTACTAGAGCAATAAAAATAAAAGTCGGCCACAGTAATCTCACTGAATAGCTATAACAGAAGGAATTCAATAGCTCTATATAAAGATTGTAGTACATCACTCATTTGACATAATATATAGTTCATAAGTTGAGATTCATTAACCGCCATGGCTCATAGAGTAATAAGTGTTTCATTGATGATTTTGTCACTTTTCCTTAGCATAATAGTAGCTGCCAATGGAGATTTAGCAACCAGTATTAGTACTATTTCTACTTTGAATTTGAAAGGAAAGAACATGCATGAAATAGACCGACTTACAAATATGCTGATGAGAATGGGGAGTCGTAGAAGGCTACAACAGCAATGTTTCTGTCAGTGTTGTGGCACACCTACCTGTACTTGTGGTGCCTTTTGTAGTACTTACTTTTGCTGCCTGTAAAACCTCTAGCACAAGAGGAGTAGAAATTTCCTACCTATTTGAGTGTTAGAATAAGTGTAATCACTTCAATATTGTGTATCTGATAGTTCAGCTGTTTATTTTAACTTGGCTTCCTAGTACACTTAAGTCTGTATCATGTGTTCCTCTTTAATTTTGTGAGGTCACAACTAATATAGACTAGTTGTTTGAGTCGATCCTAAGCAGATTTAAGGCCATAAGGTGAGTGATAGCCTCTTTATCACTTAGTTTTATCATAAATGACATGATTTCCAATTGTGTTTACCCTCAAAATCGGATAACATTTAAATTTGTAAGTGGCTTTAAGGATACGTAGATTAAATTGACACAAAGCGATAAGTTAAATTACAATTGAAATAAATAATGATAAAATAAATTTAATTCGCACAAATTGAAACGTTACAGCCTTGGGGGATTAGCCACCCTTGAACAAGATACACTTCGATTAGTATCAAGACACAGTTAAATAAGAGCTTAAAGAGAAAAATAATAGTGTATTGCTTCTGAGTGCGTGTTACAATGTGTCCAAATAAATTATTAGACCCCTTTTATATAGTAGAGGAGTCCTACTTTAGGTACACTTCTATAAAAGGTAAAAAAAATCTCTTGATTTACTAATTGCTACTCCCTTATTGATACATGCAGAGATTCTCGCTATAATATCCAACCGGTCACGTATATTTCGGTCTTTTGTTGGTTACGCTAACAATATTTCTTCGAGCTTGTTTGGGATCAGGATTGATTCCGGGATCACAGACTCAATGTTCTCGAAGAAAGACATTCTAACTTCAGGCTCTGGTCTGATAGGACTTGGGGTCTATCTTCAGTCTCTCATGTTCCGTGCCCGATCTATCATGTCATAGACGAGCCCGATTTTGACAGTTACAAATAGTCCCCTCATTACTCAGAGAGTAGACGACGAGAAATGATACGAGCTTCCAATTCTTACTTCGATTTTGAAAACCTCCTTCATTTGTTTCTCCGCCTTTTGCGCTCTAGAGTGGGCTTTGATAAAAGTATCTACTAGTTGAGCAAAATAACTAATAGAGTTTTCTAGCAAGTGAGAGTACCGGGTTAGAGCTCCTTTGTTCAAGGTCTCTCCGAACTTCTTGACGAGCGCAAACTTGATTTCTTCTTTTGTGAGATTGTTTCATTTTATTCCTACTACATATGCCATGAAATGATCATGCGGGTCTCAAGTTTCATCATAGTTTAGAATGTTTGACATTTTGAACTCCTTTAAGGGCTTCCACACTATTGAGAGTATTTATTTATGTTGATTTTCTTTGTGGATCTCTTGGATCTCTTGTATCCTCTCCTTTCATTCCTTGACATATGATTAAAGTGTTAGAATTAATTTCTATAACTCAGCATTTCGGATATACCTAAACCTGCATCGTCAGTATCATTTGGAGTCCCCATGTTGCTGTATTCCTTAGTTTAGAGTTATGAGTTTCCAAGATGATGTGCACCCTTGGAGGCAGGGCTGGTGTAGTAGTTGTTGCACCACTTATCAAAGAACTCGCACCTCTCCAATTTGGGTATTTCGTTGCTGCTGTTGCATCTTTAATTCTTTCACCATCTCCTCCAACCTGTGTTGTTCATTACCCCTTTAAGTAGATAGTGATGTCCCAGTTAATTGGCCAATTGGGGCCTGCATTCTTCCAATTTGTTTTGGTAATTGGGTGGCTGGATGTATCGACCCGGCCGATCGTTTTGAGATTTTAAGCTTCATTTAGTGGCATAAGATCTTGAGAAGCTTCATATTATGTTTATCGACTTGTGTGCATGGTTTAATTCAATTACCAAATGATTCATAATAGAATTGGAAGAAGGAATCTAGTTTTGGAAGCTTAAGCGGTGAAAATTTGATCGGAATTTAACTTTTCTGTAAACGGCACCGGAATGAGTTTTGGATGATCTCAAAAGTTTTTTATGGTGATTTTGGACTTAGGTGTGCGTCCGGATTCGGAGGTCCGTAGTGTAATTTGAGGCATTTAGGCGAAAGTTGGAAAATTTAAAGTTTAGAAAATAGAAAAGTTTGACCCATAGTTGAATTTTATGATATCGAGGTTGGAATGCGATTTCGAGAGTTGGAGAAGTTCCGTTATGTCATTTCGGACTTGTCTGCAAAATTTGGCATCATTTCGGGTTGATTTGATAGATTTCGTGGCGAGTTCTAGAAGTTGGAAGATTTGGAAGTTCATAAGCTTGATTCATGGAGCTATTTGCAATTTTGGCGTTGTTTGATGTGATTTGAGACCCCAATTGAGTCCGTGTTAGGTTATAGAACTTGGTTGTGGGTTTAGACGGGGTTGCGGGCGCCTCGGGTATGTTCCGGGTGGGCTACAGGTCATTTTCCCTTGTTTTTGTACAGCTGGTTCTGGTGTCTGATATCCTTCCAGGCGATCGCGAAGCTCCTTTCGCGTTTGCCAAGAGTCTCTGCTTATCGCCCCAATTTCCTTCTTCGCATTCGCATAATACGCCTCACAATCACGTAGCTCTGCACAGTTTCTTCATCGCG
Organism: Nicotiana glauca; assembly: GCA_026770625.1. Classification (NCBI taxonomy): domain Eukaryota; kingdom Viridiplantae; phylum Streptophyta; class Magnoliopsida; order Solanales; family Solanaceae; genus Nicotiana; species Nicotiana glauca. Next base: position 63,720 of record MU779780.1, on the reverse strand, counting down.
TTTGCATCCTCTATTCCGCGTTCGCGTAGTAGAAACCAGGCCCTTAGAACTGTAAGTCATTACTCATCGTGTTCACATGATTCCCTACGCATTCGCGTAGGTTTATGTCTTCTCTTCTTAGCGTTTGCGAGATTGTTACCACGTTTGCGATGACCAACCTGGGCAACCTTCATTTTTTCTTCTTCGCGAAGGCGATCCTGCCTCCGCGTTCGCGATCCATAAATACCTGGGCAGGCAGAATATATTCCCAAATCTAGGGTTAGACCATTTTTATCAAATCTTGACTTGTGGAGCTCGGTTTTAAGTGATTCTTTGTGGGTTTCTCAAGCAAATCAATTGCGCAAGTGTTCTTCACCTATAATTTAATATAATCCATGATTTTATCGTTGTTTTTATAATTTAAATTGTGTTTTGGGTTGAGGAAATGTTGGGTTTTGAAGAAAATTTGTAAAAATAAAAAATCATGATTTGGGAGACCAAATAGTATCAGAATTTGATAAGTACTTTTTATATGGTTGAACTCGTATCAGAATGGGTATCCATTTTTTATAAAAATTATCGGGTTCCAAGGTGAGGGCATGGGGTCGACTTATGGACCAATTTTTGGGTTTTGTTAAAGATTGAGACTTCATGATCTAAAATAGTTTCTTATGAGTTTTATTTATGCTTTAAATTTATTTTTGTTAGATTCAAGCTGTCCGAAGGTCTTTTCACTTGAGAAATGCATTTTAGAGTATCGGTCTGTCTTCTTTGAGGTAAGTATCTTGCCTAACCTTGTGTGGGGAACTTCCCTTTAGGAATTTAGTCTTCTATGATGATTGTAGTTCGTGAAGCGAGGTGACGAGTGCATGCTCGTACTTATTTGTGGAAAGTTGGCCTTTAGGGTTCTTAGGTCTTTATACTCATTGTGTATGAAGTTGTTCGTGATACGTTTGAGTTCCTATTTGTTGGTTTCACTTATACATGCTTTAGTTAGAATTAATTGCCTTAGGATTTACTCTTATTGCCTATTTGACTCTTATTTGACTTAACTGAAGATTTTTCCTCTTCTATCGTCATGCTATCTTTTTATAACTGCTTATCTTTAATTGAAATTGTTTTGTCTCATCCTATAATTGTTTAGTCTTAATTGATGTGATGATTATCTTCTGTTGCTTACCATTATTTGAAATTTTTAATATCCTTCGTAATTGCTCAACCTTAAAAGGAGTTTATATAACCTATATATAAGTTGACTTGCCTTTATTTGGAACTTTTTGACTCATGTTGGCTTCCTTATTGTTGACTTGTATATTGTGGGTCGTGAATACATGTTAGTTTTCCCTTGTTGAACTATTCCCTTTATGCCTAGCATTCTTTACTGTGGTTATTCCTTGTGAACTGGCTCTACCGTTTCTTGTGATTTATGTTCTTGAGTTAATTTAATTGTCGTACTTTGTATTATTGTAATTGTTGCTGTTGTACTTGTTGTGGTAATGTATGAGGTTTCTGTCGTGTTGTAGCTATTATTTCTATTGGTTGTGCTGCATATTTATGTTTGGGACTACGGGACTGTATCCCGGTAGATCCCCCTGTTCTGCATATTTACTTTGGACTACAGAACAGTATTCCAGTAGATCCCCCTGCACATTTACGTATGGGACTACAGGACGGTATCCTAGTAGATCCCCATGTTCTGCATATTTACATTGAGACTATAGAACATTATTCCGGTAAATCCCCCTGCACATTTACATTTAGGACTACGGGAGGGTATCTTGGGAGATCCCCTATATTATCATTGTGTTCTGAGCTGTTCCTTTTCTTTGATCCTATCCTTGTGTAAACGTTCTACGTGCTATCAATTCTTTTGCTTATGCTTACTAGCTGGTATGAACTATGTTAGGACACTTGCACAAGTATACACGTGGCTAATAACCCTTATAGGATTAGAGGCTTCTTGATATTGCTGAGTATAGACACTCACCCTTATTTATTTACCTTCCATGTGAGAATGTATCTATTTGGCATGTGAGTTGTCAGTATGATTATGAGGTGTGATGAGGGCACAGAATACCAAGTGTTAGGGTTCAGGTATTGAAACTCGTATTGCATGATTATGAGATGGGGTGTCACAAGGTGACTTATATTCGAAGGTTATTTAATTGAAATGATTATATTCAAAAGGTATTCATTTTGAAAGAACTATTTTTGAAAAATATTTATTTGAAGGAAGTGTGTTTGAAGTATTTTTTATTACTTGAAGGATTAGACAAATTGATTGAGGTTTGTTGGTTAAGACTTAATGTGAAAACTACCGCAATTGCTGAGTTATGACTTGTCTTTATTGTATTTGTGATTTTGGAAGTGGGTTGTATTTCGATTCACTTTTCTATGTTATTATTATGTTATTCCGCTGTTACTTGTTATTTTCTTCCTTATTGTAATTATTGTATTGTTAGCTACATTGTGTAGTCTTTATATAGATATCATGTTCTGTTGTTTCTATACTAATACTTGTTCAGTTTATTAGAGTAGTAGGTGTCTTGAATGTTCCTCGTCGCTACTCCACCGAGGTTAGTCTTGATACTTACTGGGCACTACTCATACTATACTTCTATATATTTTTGTACCGATCCAGGTATTGTTCTTTAGTAGCTGTGTGTTGTTGTTGTGGATACTCAAGGTAAACTTGTAGTTGCGTTCGCAAGCTTCGGCGTCACCTTATTAATTTGTATTTACAATGTTCACTCTTATTTCGAGACAACTATATTTTTGATGTTTACTAGCAACTCTGTAGATCTTATGACTTGTACTACCGGTTTTTGGAAATTTATAACTTTTGTATAGATTTCTATATTGAGACTGTTAGATTTTCTTATTTAGCAAATGCTAGGCTTATCTAGTCCCTAAGACTAGGTGCCATCACGAAACCCAATAGAGGGGAAATTGGGTCATGAAGAGTTAGTATCAGAGCTCTAGGTTCATAGGTGCTACGAGTCATAAGCGAGTTTAGTAGAGTCCTTCATATCGGTATAGAGACGTCTGTACTTATCTTCGAGAGGCTACAGAACTATTAGGACAATCTCACTTCTTTCATTCTTATCGTGCGTGTTTATTGATCTAAGACTTTTAACTTTTATTATTTTATTCTCTCATAGATGGTGAGGACACGATCTACAGTTATCGATGATGATTTTCCCGGAGCAGGTGTCGCTAGAAGCAGAGGCAGAGGCCGACGAGGCGTAAGTGCCATAGCTAGAGCACCTACGAGAGTAGCAGTTGAGGAGCTGCCAGTAGCTTATGTTAGGGGGCAGGTACTGGACGCGCCTGTTGTTACCTCCAGACTTCAGGGGACTTTGGCATAGTTCCTGAGCATGTTTGGTACATTGGCTCAGGCGGGGTTGATTCCAGCTGCACCAGCTACTTAAATGACAAGGGGAGGGACTCAGACTCCTGCCATCCGCAGTCCAGAGTAGCAAGTTCATATTGGTCAGGTTCCAGGTGTCATGACAATATACCCTGTGGTTCTAGTTCATCCCATGGTCAGGGCATCAACATTTGAGGGGAGAGAAATTTAGATTTGCAAGGTTCAAGGAATATGACCTTCCTACATTCAGTGGTTTGGCTTCAGAGAGTGCATGGTTTCATAGAGGAGTGCCATCGCATTATCTGCACTATGTGTATTATTGAGATGTGTGGGGTTGCTTTTACTAAGTTCCAACTTCAATGAGCAACTTATCAGTGGTGGAGGGTATATGAGTTGGGTAGCCTGGCCGATGCAATGTCACTTACATGGGTTCATTTTTCAAAGATGCTTTTACAAGAGTTTGTACCTCAGTCCCTATGGGATGCATGGTGCGTGAATTTTGAGTAGCTACGCCAGGGCACTATGTAAATATTAGAGTATGCCGTCAGATTCAGTGATATGGCCAGACATGCACTTGCTTTGGTCGCTAAAGTTAGATAGCGAGTCCGTAGATTCATTGAGGGGCTCTGGCATGATATACAACTCAGCATGACTCAAGAATTAAAGTCAGATGTTTCGTTTCAGCAAGTGGTAGGGATCACTCGCCGGTTAGAGGGCATAAATGACCGGGAGCGAGATGAAAAATGAGATCATGAGAGAGAGTTCAGGGAGGCCTCACAGACCGGAGAGATCTGCTGGTCTTTATTTTGGAGGCAGGGTGAGACATGGTAGAGGTTCCGTGGGTCAGCTAGTTTAGTTTGCGCTTCAGGTTTCGCACCGTGATTCAGGTCTTCATGGGTCTCAAATTACCCATATCGCATAGTTCCCACAGCCACATCAGCAATGAGGTTGTGTTGAGTGTGGAAACACTATCTACATGGTGAGATATTATCCAAGACTTCGGACATATACATCACAGCGAGGTAATCAAGTGAGTAGAAAGTGCCCAAGAGGGGGAGGCCCAGCCCGTTGATGTATTTCATATAGTAGGCTTAAGGCCGCTACGCCAGATGATGTTATTATGGTATGCTTTCGGTTTGTTATAGAGGAGAACCATCTATAGTTTATTACAGTACTGCTTATCAGAGCGAGTTCCCTTATTTGTTTCTCCACTTATGAGTGCGTTTCATGATTAGCACTATATTAAGTGTTTCCATGTTGGGAGCTTCTAAAAGTTATAGCCCGTGTCTATCGTCTTTTTATATTCATTATTGAGAGTTATGAGACTATTAGTAAATTCCTATTTTCAAATACGGTAGGCTTGATGTGATTTTTGAGTATTTTTTGCTACGAGCTATGATTTTTATGCTCCACTATTCTGGGAGCCAGCACTTGTTGTAAATTGTGACGGAATTGATCTAGTGAGAAGTTCTAGCTAGTTTTATGTATACCATACTTGTGATTCATAGTTGAGGGTGAGGCCCTTGTGATTTCATGTGATATGATGTGTTTGAGCCGGGCTGTGTACCGCGGTGGATGTTATATCAGTTTGAGATCCTTGTGATTTTTTCATATGCTTTAATTGTTTTCTTGTTATATTTTTTTGTAGGTTAGTACTGATAGAAAATTGCTCCTGTCGGGCCTGTTTGATAGTTCCTTTATGTGTTCCTTTTTCAATATTCAGTCATTTTCGTTCCACGCTTCTTGAGTTTTAACTTGCGATTGTGTTCCCGATGGTGTTAGTTGTGAATTTTTTATTTAGGGTGTTTGGTTATGAGGTATCCGTGTTTCTTGAATCATTGTCAGTGTTATGGAGGTTTGAAACAGAGTTCTATTAGATATGAGGCTAGTGGCCGGTGCAAGATTCGATTTCTGGTAGGTATTGTGTTCAAGAATGTTATTATAGGCCTATGTGATATTGTGTGGTTGTAATATGTGGGTGTAGGAATAGTGGTTGGAGCTAGTTGAGACTGATACCGGATGTGGATTTAGAATCGGGTCTTTTGGAAATGAATAGAAGGTGAGAAATTTGGCTATGAGGTTATCGGTGTTGGTTGGAAGGCTAAATTTTAGTTGAGATGGTGTCGTCAAGATTATGTGGATTGGGGTGATGTGGGATCACCCGCAGGTGTATGTTGCAATTGTGCATTCAGTGATTTGAGGACTTTAAGGCAAATCTTGGCATGTTCGAGGACGAACGTTTGTTTTAAGAGGGGGAGGATGTAATGACTTGGCCGGCCATTTTGAGAATTTAAGCTCTGTTAAGTGGAATAAGGTCTTGAGAAGCTTCATATTATGTTTATGGACTTGCGTGCATGGTTGAATTCAGTTACCGGATGATTTAGAATCGAATTGGAATCTTAAGCGGTGAGAATGTGACCGGAATTTGACTTTTGTGTAAACAACTTCGGAATGAGTTTTGGATGATCTTAACAACTTTGTATGGTGATTTTGGACTTTAGTGTGCATCCGGATTCAGATTTGGAGGTCCGTAGGGTAATTTGAGGCATTTTGGGCGAAAGTTGAAGTTTAAAAAATGGAGAAGTTTGACCCATAGTTGAATTTTTTCATATCGGGGTCAAAATGCGATTTTGATAGTTGGAGCAGCTCTGTTATGTCATTTTGGACCTGTTAGCAAAATTTGGCGTCATTCCAGGTTGACTTGGTAAGTTTCATCGCGAGTTCTAGAAGTTGGAAGATTTGGGAGTTCATAAGCACGATTCATGGCGTGATTTGCATTTTTGGCAGTTTTTGATGTGCTTTGAGAGCTCGAGCTAGTCCGTGTGAGTTTATAGAAATTATTTGTGTGTTTAGACGGGGTCCGGGGGCCTCGGGTGTGTTCCGGGTGGGCTACTGGTCATTTTCCCTTGTTATTGAACTGTTGGTTCTAGTGTCTGATATCTTTCTTTGCGACCGCGAAGGTCCTTTCGCGTTCGCGAAGAGTCTCTACTGATCACCCTAATTTACTTATTCGCATTCGCGTAATATGCCTCGCGATGATGAATCTCTGCACATTTTCTTCATCGCATTCGCATCCTTTATTCCACGTTCTGGTAGTAGAAACCAGGCCCTGAGCACTGGTGGTCATTACTCTTCGCGTTCGCGTGATTCCCTACGCGTTCCCGTAGGTTTATGTCTTATCTTCTCCGCGTTCGCAAGCTTGTTGTCGTGTTCACGATGACCAATTTGGGCAGCCTTCATTTTTCTTATTTGTGAAGGCGATTCTGCTTCCGCATTCGTGATGCATAAATACCGGGCAGGCAGAATATATTCCCAAATCGAGGGTTAGACCATTTTTATCATATCTTAACTTGTGGAGCTCGATTTTGAGAGATTCTCTGTGGGTATTTCAAGCAAATCGATTGTGTAAGTGTTATTCACCTAGAATTTAATATATTCCATGATTTTATCTTTGTTTTTATTGTTTAAATTATGTTTTGGGTTGAGGAAATATTTGTTTTTGAAGAAAATTTCTAAAAATGAAAAATCACGATTTGAGAGACCAAATGGCATCGAATTTGATAATTTTGTATGGTTAAACTCGTATTGGAATGTGTATCTGATTTTTGTAAAATTTGTCGGGTTCTGAGGTGCGGACCCGAGGGTCGATTTTTTAATCAATTTTTGAATTTTGTTAAAGATTGAGATTTTATGATCCAGAATAGTTTCTTATGAGTTTTATTTGTGCTTTCAAGTTATCTTGGTTAGATTTGAGTCGTGCTGAGGTCTTTTCACCCGAGAGGTGCATTTTAGAGTATCAGTCTGTCTTCTTTGAGGTAAGTATCTTACCTGACCTTATGTGGGGTACTTCCATTTAGGAATTGAGTCTTCTATGTTGATTGTAGTTTGTGTATGCGAGTGCGTGCTCAGACTTATTTGTGTAAAATTGGCCTTTAGGGTTCTTAGGTTCTTATACTCACTGTGTATGAAGTTGTTCGTGATATGTTTGAATTTTTATTTGTTGGTTTCACTTCTACATGCTTTAGTTAGAATTAATTGCCTTAGGATTCACTCTTATTACCTATTTGACTCTTATTTGACTTAACTGAAGATTTTGCCTCTTCTATCGTCATGCTATATTTTCATAACTGCTTATCTTTAATTGAAATTATTATTGTCTCATCCAATAATTATTTATTCTTAATTGGAGTGATGATTATCCTCTGCTGCTTACCACTATTTGAATTTTTGAATATCCTTCGCAATTGCTCGACCTTAAAAGGAGTTTAGATAACCTATGTCTTGTTGATACCCAATTTTCCCCTATTTTTTTTTAAAATATGGAAAATACCTTCAAAATGGTTTATATAGGCATGTATAAGTATATCCCAAGGTTGTATTATTTTTCCTTAATTTTTTAAAGATTTTTTAATTAATATACTGCCCTATTTTATAAAAAAAAACCTAATAATTGTCACCAAAATTATTATTTTTGGTGACTCATTTATTGGATTCTCATATTTATACTAAAATATAGTTAAGATATTTTTTACAAATTTATTTTAGTATTTTAAGGATAAATTTCATAATTGCAATATTAACCATTTTATGATTTTAAATTCGTCTCATATTTATAATATAGGATTATATATTTAAATTGATAATTATATATTATAAATTATTTTAGTACTTTCAATTAGTTTTTAGAAATTTATTCACTATTGTTTATAAAATAAATAGGGAAAAAAGGGCTATTTAATTTGTAGTCAGATTTGGCCTTCTAATTTATCTTAATTAAACCCAGTACCCTACCCAAATTAAACCAACCCAAATACCCAAGCCCAATCCTAAATCTACCCGACTCAACCCGGATTATATCTTGGCCGTTGATCAATTTTGATCAACAGTCTAGATCCGCCCTTACCAAATTAAACAAAACGACCCTCCAAGACTCCTCTCATTTCCTCACTCGTCTCTATCTCTCTATCTCCGGTTCTCTCTAGAACCTTCCCCCCTTCCCCTCCGCTTCGATGAGTTTCACTCACCCTCTCCGTCCACCTCCTGGCCTGAATCTATGGTGGTCTCACCACCTACCAACCTTCCATGTTGCATACACGTTTGGTTGCTGAGGTTTCATGGTCTGACCACGAAGAAGCTTCATCCAGAACTTGTTGATTCATGTTTTATGGCCATCTCTGGCCTTGCTCCGGTAAGCCATGTCTGTTTTGAGCCTGGCTTCGACCCCTCCTGCTTAAATATCCAAGCCTTTCTCACCGATTGGGTTCCTCTGAAACCCTAGCTTTTGAGGTTCTTCTATTTTCTTTAGATCTGTTCTAGATCCGTATTTTCCCTAAACTTTTAAATGATTTATTGATATTTTCAAAAAGTTATGTTTTCAAAACCTTTATATTTTTCTAATTTAGGGTTTTCTTCTTTTGAGTTCTTTATATTCTCTACTGTGTTCTTTATATGTTTCTCTATTGTGTTTGTTGATACCCAATTTTTCCCTATGTATTTTTATATATAAAATACTTTCGAAATAACATGTACATGCTATATAAGCATGCCCAAGTGCTTTGATATTTTTTCTAATTTAAAAAAAAATTAAAATCAATTTATTGTCCATTTTAGCAGTACAAGATCAGTAATTATTCCCAAAAAAATTAATTTTTTTGAATAATTTATTTTATTCCCACCTTTACACCAAAATATAGTTAAGATAATTTTTTTTTATATTTTTATAAATTTATCTAGTATTTAAAAGACTAAATTGCCTATAATTGCAATTTTAGCCTATTTTATGTTTAATAGCATTTTAACTATAAAAATGGGTTCCAGTATTTTTAAATTAATATTTATATATTATTTACTGGCTCAGAACTTTTAATTTGCTTTTAAAATCATCTTTACTATTTTTTATAAATAAAAAGGGAAAAGTGGCTATTTAACATTTAGCCCCTTTTCATTTCAATTATACCCTACTTTACATTTCAATTTTAACCCTAATTGACCCAGTCCTAATTAGACCAACCCAATTTCATTTTACCCAACCCCGACCCAATTTATTAACCCGCCCGGTTCCTATTATTAATCCAGGTCGTTGATCATTTTTATCAACGACCATAATTCCCCCTTACCATTTTAACACCCAAACGACCTACCCTCATCCCTCATTTCATTCTAATAGCTTCCTTTAAATCTCATTATCTCTCAAACTCTCTCAAAGCTCTTCAGAACCCTAACCGTCTCCGACCCTTTTTCACCGTACTTCTACCGGAATCCATGGCTTCTCTGGCCATGAATGGTCTATATTCACCCCCCCTCCACCATTAGACCATGTTTGTTCGAAGCTTTGAGGTCTAACCTCGATGGTTCTCCTCCAGACCTTCTTAAATCTATGGTTCTATGGCCCCTCCGGCCTTTGCTCCGGCATATTCAAGCCTCAAGAGCCTGATTCTCACTCATCCGACTCTGGATCAGACTTTCTTCCAAGCCTTTCTCATTTCTATGGTTTCGGAGAAACCCTAAGCTATTCGAGGTTTTCTCTGTTTGTTTTCTTAATATCTGTGATATATTTGTGTTCTACTGGATGTTTAAAATGTTTTCCCCAAATTTTCTTTTCAAAATCATTTTGTTTTCAATTTAGGGCTTCTGAAAGGGTTTTCAAAACATTTTTCTGATTGTTTCTGTTCTTTCCTTTATGTGTGTTTGTCTATATATTATGCTCGATATTTTTTTTTCTTACTACGTGTGTGTTGTTCTTCTGCTTCTTCTTTGTCTACTGTACATGTTACTCCTGTGCTCACATGCTAATCCTTGTTATATTTTCCTTACTCTTCTACTATATGTGTTTACTGTTGAGTTCTTTGATTTTGTTTGCTTTATTGGACTTTGTTTATGTTCTTGCTAAGCATGATTCATCTACTGTTGCTTAGGTTTACACAACCTCTCTTTTCTTTTGAACTTGCTTAAGTTCCGACTTTTCTAAAACATGCTCTTTTATGCTCTTAAATCAGTTTTTTTTCTTTGTTGTTTCAAACCTGCTATCATGTCTATTTTGTTTCTCATGAGGCTCTGAAGCATACCTTTGAGTCTGTGTCAATGGCTTGCCTTCTCATCTTTATGTCTGATTCGATTTGAAACCATAGGATTTGGGGGGTTTATTTGGCATGTTTGATTAGGGTTCTACTTTGGAACCCCGGATTGTCAGACTTATTCTAAGTACTATGAACTGAATTTGAAACTCTTTGCTTATGATTCTGAAACTTTCTATGCATGTCTTTTCTAATTAGCATGACAACCCCTTCTTGTTTATCTGTGTACTTTATATGAGAATTTCTTCTTGCAAAAGGGTTTTTGCTAGTGATTGATTGATTTCAAAATCCGTTTAATAAGTCCTGACAAATTGTTACTGATTTTCCTTTAATTGAACCTTCTTTACCTTTTCCTGACTTGGTTCATTCGAACAAAGCCTGTGATTTTGATTTTACTGACTATTTGATTGATTCCCTTTCCTTATTTGTCACAAACGGTGTACCACTGAACTTTTCCTTAAAAAAACTCCAATGTATTTACCTTTTTTGTGTTACTTTGGAAAATATTTCAATCAAATTCTTTCCTTGATTGTCTTCTACTCGTTTGAAATTAGAATTCATTGACTAAAGGGAGACTTTATGTGATTGATTGCAAACTATTCTCCTACCTTTTCTTACTTGTTTTCTGCACTATAAAAGGGGCACGACCCTTCTGTACTTAGACAACCTTGAACCTTCAGTTCAACACCTTCAACTTACATTACTCACACACTTACAATTCAGTACTTTCTTGAGTTCAATACTCGAGCACACATTATTCACTTGCAATTTGAATACTCTTGCAACATTCTGCTCTCTTCTGAGATCCTTTGGACTGTTTGCCTGCAACTTGGTTTTTTCAAGACTACTGTTTTACTTGTTTGTTTCCCTAAAATTAGTATGTTCTAATTTAACTTTTAAGCTTCACCCCTATGTGTGTACTTTATAGTTTTAGCATTCTTGTTTACTTTGTTGTTTATGTTCAATATTGACTATGCATGTTCTTCTCTATGCATCTGCTGTTTGTTGTGAATTCCCCATTCCCCTACTCCCTTCTATGTGTTTGAGTTAAGGCTCATAGCCTTACAGTATCCAAATTGCTGCCTAGGTTCGAACCTGATCCTCAATGGATCCTAACTCCTAAGATTTGGCTAACAAGCTGGTTAGGGGTGTACCAACACTCCTAATTGCTGGGCATGACCACCAGCCTGCCATGGCCTTCCCTAACTCCCCATATATGCACTTACACTTACTCTTAGACTCTATGTTATGCACCCCTCCTATGAGCCTTGCCTTGGGACCTTGAGTTCCATCTGAACTTGGATATTTGAGGGTTGGCCCTTCCACACTGCACTATAATCTAATTCTTCAATATATGTGGGGTGTAAGCATTTCCCGGAGTTCCCTTGAGGCTCTTGGGAACTTTGACACATCCCAAATAAGAGAAAGGCTTTGGAAATCTGATCTTTGGAAGTTGGTTTATTTCATATTTCAGAACTGGGGTCTGAATTAGGCTCTCCTTGGTTGGAATCTTTAATTTCTGATGTAATTTTACTTTTCTTGATTCATTTGGATTGTAATAATTTGTAATAACTTATTGGGTATATAGTGAAAAAGGGGAGGATCACTCATGTATGCATGTGGGTGGACATCATGTTCTTAGGCATTTATTCCTGCAAATCTCATTCTGCCCTTCATCCATGCATTTCATGTTGAAATCTTGCCTATAAGTTGTTTCATTACTTCATTAGAAATCCTACCTATAAGTTATGCATCTCATGTAGAAATCCTGCCTATAAGTTGTTTCATTACTGCATTAGAAATCATGTCTATAAGTTTCTGCACTTCTGCATATAGAAATCATGTCTATAAGTTTCTGCACTTCTGCATATAGAAATCATGTCTATAAGTTTCTGCACTTCTGCATATCGAAATCATGTCTATAAGTTTCTGCACTTGTGCATATACGTATGTCATTAGGCAAACAGTCTATAGGTTAAATTAATAACGAGTGGCATCCTAGATACCATGCCTATAGGATTCCTACATCCTGATAATCGTTTTAAAACCAACAACGCTTAGAAATCATGCCTATAGGAGTAACCAGTTGAATCTGATTCATCTCTTTCATCTACAAGTCTAAAATCAGTAGTATTGTCGCCAAAAAATCTACAGAATTTGTGTTTTTCTATAATCAATAAGCCTTCATTAAAATCAGTGTAAGCATTGTTAGATATCATGCCTATAGGTCTCACCTAGGCAAGCCATTAGGTGATTAATTAACTACACCAGTCTTTGATAATTACAACCAGTAGGCTGGCCAATTCGGACTTCTTATATGAAAATATGTGATAAATCAGCCACGCCTTAACGTTTAAGTTTAATTCAGACCATAACCAGTATATGTAAGTCATGCTTAACAATTTGCTTCTTTAAATGAGGAGGTCCATTTGAGCCTTTAAACTGCTATGTGTTTCCCCTTTACTGCTTTATGTATTTTGATTGTCGCATTAGAATTTTTGTCCTTTTTAAAACTCTGAAAAGCCAAATCTCCCCCCTTTATGATTAGTAGTCCCAAATGCCTCCGGGACTGATAGGATCGGGGCAGGTACTAGCATGCAATAAGTAACGACACTATTTCGCGTTTAATACCTTAACGGGGTGGGTAAGGGTAGACATGGATATGATGACCACGGGATAACATCACGTGTATAAGTGGTTACCGGGTGTTGTGTAGGGTGATCCATGTTATTTATAAACCTATGACCCCTTTCCCTCTTTACTTCTTTACTTCCTTTTTCCAGAATTTTAAAGTTGCCTAGTTTTCAGTTCTTCAATTTCTTCTTTTACTTCTATTACTTGCACCTATTACGCAAAAAATCTCTCTTTAAATTGTCCGATTTTCAATGCTGTTTTCCCAAAATCTCCGCCCCTTTTCTTCTTTTGTAATTTACTTGCATCAATTATTTGACCCCTTACTCTTTACTTGTGAATCTTCTCTTTAATTATAAAATTATTTTCTTCCAAATTTCAGCACCTTTTAAAACTCATGTACTTCTTTTATTTGCAACCATTATGTGAAAGTACCTAATATTCACAATGCTCGCTTGTTTATTTGTTGTTTGTATTTAAAGTCACAATTGTAGCATGGCCGGGAACCACACTAGTGGATCTTGAGGGGTGCCTACCACCTTCCCCTCGAGATAATGTCAAGCCCTTACCCATTATCTGGTCCCTTTTTTAGTTAAATTTCTTCTTAATGTCCTAATGCACTTAATCATTAGGCGACGACTCTTCTAAATTGCAACCCAATTCCCAAAAGGAAAAGAGTTGTCCGCCCAAATCTCATAAACCCGATTTCTAGAGAAAAAGGGGGCATCGACATTATGGCGACTCTGCTGGGGACTTCTTTAAGGATTTTACTATTTCATGCTATTTGTGACTTCGTGCTTCTTTACATGCCTTTACTTGTTTTTAAGTATTTATTCTTTCTTCTACTGCGAAACTAACTTGGCTCTTTGTTTCTTTTCTTTAATGTTTTCCTTTATCGCTTTCCTTCAATGCTATTGTAAATTATGAGAAATTATTATAATTATTGCTTTATGAACGTGAAAATATGTGACAACTTGTAAGTGCATTTTTCAACATCATATTCCACTCGTGCCAAACAAAATACCATAGAAACGCTTATAATGAATGGTTGCACCCTTCCGATATCATTACTCCCTAAATTTGGCAAAGGAATATTTGCAGTAAAACTAGTCGATCAACGGTGTAGTCGACGGTTCCGTGCCTTTCCTTCTTGAGTTGTCCGCTCAAGGGTACCAGTCTAATAATCAATAGAAACCATTTCTCTTTAAATTATGCATGCATCATGGTAAACCTAGCCGAGTCAGTTATGTTGTCCACATAATGAATCTTTAAGATAGCCTTGTCCAAAGTCCACTGGGTTTCTCTGAAAGCCAAACGGACCTTATCACATTCTGTGCATTTATTTGGAGAACTAAATGCTGCTTATGCCAATTATTGATATTTAAATAGTCGAGTCTGGCGGGGTTAAGGGCCCAACACTTTTGTTTTGCAGAAAATGAGGCACGAAGTCCCCAGATTCGGCATGGTCACCAACATCCACCTCAAATTGCTGAGTCGGTGGGGAGATCTTCATTCCAGCGATCACGCTCTTGTCAAGAAGCATCTAGGAAGCCTGCCTTCTCTCCTAGAAATTCAACCCAGCAACAAAATTATTGAAGCTGCTACTTTGTTTTGGGATTGCGATAGGTCGGTATTTCGCTTTGGAGACATTGAGATGACGCCTTTGCTTGAGGAAATATGAGGACTAGCTGGGATACCATGGGAAGCTCTGGGTTTGCTAATGCTGGAAAATCGCAAGGGTAGAGGTTTTCTCAAAATGATGGGTCTAAATAAGAATCCCGACTTGACATGTTTGAAGGAGTCATACATTCCCTTTGACTATTTGTATGAAAGGTACGGTCACAACAAATCTTACCGTACTTATCTCGATGAGTTCGCCCTCACCTCATTAGGGCACATCCATCGAAGAGTCTTTGTCTTCATGTTCTATTTCTTGGGAATGATAGTGTTTCCAATGAAGAAAACAAGAATTCATACCAGGATAGCTATGGTCACCAAAACCTTAATGGAAGGTATTAACGGACAGCCATTCAGTCTTGTGCCAATGATAGTTGCAGAAATATACCGAGCCCTAGAAAGATGTCAACAGGGAGCCAAACATTTTGAGGGTTGTAATCTGCTACTCCAATTATGGCTCATGGAATATCTCCAAAAGGGTGAGTACCTGCAGGAAATCCATCGTAGAGACTAGGACGATCATATCACCTTTCATCACTCAAAACGAATGAATTACATGCCCAACATGTTTGCCCAACCACAAAATGCTAGAGAATGGTTCGAACTCTTTGACAATCTTACTAAGGACTGAGTGCAATGGATGTTCTGGTGGTTCCCTATTGAAAAATTCATCATCTGATCTAGGGATGCGCCATTTCTGATACTGATCGGCTTGAGAGGGACCTACCCATATGTCCCTATCCGGGTTATAAGACAGACAGGTAGGAAGCAGGTTATACCAAGGGTCGACAAGATGAGTCACTTCCGAGCCGACTTCCAGGACGACGATAGTCCATACAGGTGTCTGGCTCAACATATGTGGCATTGCAAAATTGTCTTAGGAAGAGACACCATCGAACCAGATCGTTACCATGCTGGTTGTACCCCACACTATTTAGGCTGGCTGGAAGACAATCACAACGATTTGGGTTAGCCCGGGTTTGTTCGAGGTCACAGGATCATTGATGAAAAGGCTGAAGCACAGGAAAAATACAACCAACTGCGCAAGAGGATGCAAGAATGTGAAAATGAGCACCGTGAAATACAAGAAGCCAATCAAAAACTAATTGGAGAATAGAAGGATATCGTTGTTAGCGCTAGCGAACGACTGATCTGCTTGGAGAGAGGCATAGTAGAACTGGAAAGGAAGTTTCTGAAGAGGGTCGAAGATTGCCGAGTTGCTGAAGGAAATGAAGGCGGACATCTAGCCAGGGCCTACTTGCTGCTAGGACTGCACGATCTAGGAGAGCTGTACGAGGGAGCCAACACTGCCGAATCTGGGGAAGGTCCTTCTGGGACCAAATAGATAGGAGTTTTCTTTTCCTTTGAAAATGTAATAAGGCCTACGACCACTAGTGACCGTTTATTCCATGTTATTTAGTGTCGTTTTGGGATTCGTCTTATTTTCTTATTAATAAAATGAGGCATTTAGCATTATAAGTTCTCCAAATCAACTTGTCGCCAGGCCTATCTCGGGCACAACAAGCCTCCCAAATTAGGACATGATTTATATTCTCGCACTATGTGTTTAAATATTATAACATCTTTTCTTATAATCCCTACTAACTTGTTACCTTTTTGTTTTTTACTTTTGTTTATTCCTCTCCCCAAAGGTTAGTTCGTGAACTCTGGCAATATCAACATATTTTGCAAGATCCAGGGGCCTTCCACCTACTCTTCCTCCAGTCCCGCCAAACACAAAGGCAAAAGAATAATGGAAGATTCAAGCAACTCAGCTGAACGGGTAGAGATCACTCGTAGTGACATGGTCCCCAAGGAGAATGCTTCTCAAATAGAACAAAAGTTACTGAAATTCCATGAAGAGCTTGATCAAGTCCGAAATTTGGCAAGTCTGTCATTTTCCCTTGCCGCCCCAGAATTTACTCATAATCCCATACCTCCACAAAATGTCCCTAACCATCTCGCTCCTCACTACTATTGCAATACTTGCCACACTCCCAACAACACTCCGCTGCTCATCCCGGAACCATTGAACTCCATAAATGACCACTGCCACAACACTCCCATCTATGTGGAAACTGTGTCGCATCCTACGCAACCCATCTCAAGCGCACTCGAGTTTGATAATAAAGACTCGTTCATCAGAATTTTGGCTGAAGAGCTTAAGAAGCTAACCACCAGGATCCTAGGCGTTGAAGGCAGTAAAGGAATTGAGGGGATAAACTATCAAGATTTATGCATACAGCCCGATGTCGAACTGGCCGAGGGGTACAAACCTCCCAAGTTCGAAATGTTTGATGCCACATGGGATCCCAGGGTTCACTTGAGGACATACTGTGACAAGCTGGTAGGTAAAGATGAAAAGATCCGCATAAAGCTTTTCATGAGGAGCCTGAAAGGAGATGCTCTGTCTTGGTACATTAGCCAAGACCCAAAGAAGTGGTCAAACTGGATTAGTATGGCATCCAACTTCATGGATAGGTTCAGGTTCAACATGGAAAATGCACCGAATGTGTTTTACATTCAAAATTTAAAGAAGAAATCCACAGAAACGTTCCGCGAGTATGCCACTCGTTGGAGATCAGAGGCTGCTGAGGTTCAACCTGATTTAGGGGAAGAACAAATGAACAAATTATTCGTCCGGGCTCAGGATCCGCAATACTATGAAAGACTGATGCTGATCGAGAACCATAAATTTTCTGACATCATCAAGCTAGGAGAAAGGATTGAGGAAGGAATCAAGAGTGGTATGGTTACTAACTTTGAAGCTTTGCAATCCACCAACAATGCTCTGCAGTCCGGTGGTACATCCAAGAAAAGAGACGTAAGTGCCATAATGGTTGCATAGAGAACCAAATCACCTATCAAATACCAAACCTACCCGATATCTCCACTTACATATCAGACCACTCCAAATTTCCAAACACTTGCACCTTCCTACCAAGCTCCACCACCTACCTATCAGTCACCTCCAACTCCTACATACCAACCTGTTTCACCCATATATTCCCAACCCGCGCACGTCTACCAAGCTTACAACACTCAACCATCTCACTATCAATCACCTCCTACCCGCCAAAACTTTCGTAGACCTCGACCAAATTTTGACCGCAGGCCTCCCAAACAGTATACCGCCGTTGCTGAACCAATCGACCAGCTGTATGAAAGACTCAAAGCTACCGGTTATATCACCCCTATCCCTGCCATAACCCCTAAACACCTTTCCCAATCGGTCAACCTAAATAAAACCTGTGCATACCATTCTAGCATGAAGGGGCATACTATTGATGAATGTCGTTCCCTAAAGGACAAGATCTAGACTTTGATTGAAAACAAGATTATCGTGGAAAAGGAGCCTGCTCTGAATGTCCGCAACAACTCTCTACCAGACCACAAGGGTGGAGATATTCATATGATTAAAATAGAAGACGATTGGGATCCCAAAGGATCAATCGATTTGATCACAGAAGGTGACGATCCAAAAAACCAAAAGTCACCCTTAATTCGATTGTAGTCCAGATTTAGCCTTCTGAAGATGCCGAGGGGAACATGTCCATACCACTTGAAAAGATGCCAACACCAATTGAGATCGAGTTTGGGTCCCCAAAGGCGCCTGAGCCATTTGAAGTTGTTGTATTACCTTCCAAGGCAAGGGTACCTATTCTAGTAGCAATGATAGCCGTAACACTATTCCACACAAAAGCCATACCATGGGACTACACAGCCGAGGCAAGGAGGAAGGGGTAAGGCAAGTTCGGGGAAACAGTTGCGGCACAGGGTATGATAAGAACCGGTATGGTTTATACCCTATAACACTTGGTCGAGTCGAGTAAGTAGACCTCTGGTCGACAAGCCATAACTTAAACTTGGCCCGATGATCTCTGGAGAATGATACAAGCGAAGAAATACTCGGTCATTGACCAGCTGAACAAAACACCGGCCCAGATCTCTATCCTGGCTTTGCTACAGAGTTCCAATGTACACAAAAATGCCTTGTTGAAGGTGCAGAGTGAGGCATATGTACCAAGCAGCATCACTGGAGGAGAAATGGCAAATATGGTAGGTCAAGTGTTGGAGAGTCATAAAATCACCTTCCACGAGGATGAGCTACCACCGGAGGGATTGAGTCACAATAAGGCATTGCATACCACTGTGCAGTGCGAAGATTATTTTATTACTAGGATCCTGGTCGATGGGGGGTCCAATCTCAGTATTTGCCCGTTGGTAACACTCTGGACATTAGGAAAAGGGCTGTATGAAATCTAGGATGGGGCCATCAACGTTAAGACTTTCGATGGTTCTCAAAGGTCCATTATTGAAGAAATTAGCTTACATTTGCAAATGGGTCCTACTTGGTTTGATGTTGATTTCCAAGTAATAGACATGCCGACGCCTTACAATCTATTGTTGGGACGACCATGGATTTATGCCACCGGGGCCGTGGCATCAACATTACATTGGACAGTGAAATTTGAGTGGAATCACTTTGAGGTGATTATCCATGGTGACGGTAACAATCCTATATACAGCCGCCAGACCATCCCAACAATTGGAGGAAGAAGAAGGATAGGTGGGGAAACTTACCACCACATCAAGCGAGTCAACACCGTCAATAAAGATAAATGGTGGGACAACAAAATTGAAAGCATACTGAATTGGAGTGGGTATGAGCCTGGAAAAGGACTTGGCAAGAATCCTAGGGAATCCCTAAGCCCATCAAGCTCAAGAAGCATGGCACCACCTTCGGATTGGGATATGAGTATACCTGGAAAGAATTCAAGGAATGGTCGCCACCCTGGCGCGGTCCTTACTATCCATTGGAGCAGCCGATACCCCGTCTGGAGCAGACTTTCCAACCGGCCAAAATCATCTATGGGTCAGAAGAAGAGGAAGCATTAGCAGCAATGAGGAACTTGTTCTTAGAATATGATGATATGGACTGCTTGAGGAGAAGGGGGAGGAAGGCCCTTCCATACAAGCTGTAAAAAAAAGGAGCACGCCTCGATAACTGGACCGTCAGAACCACCAGAGCCCGGCGTGCCTCGGGGTAGCAAGGCTGAACAAAGCACCACGCACTATTTTGTTTTACTAGTTTATTTTCCTTTCGCTTTTTTATTTTTTCCAAGAAAGAGCTCTGGTGTTCAAAACATTTATGGAATTTATTAAAAGTATTTCAGTTTCTTATAAATCTTATGCTTATTATTTTTGATTACTTTACTCAAACAACATTACCATTACTTATCTTGATGAACCAATGATTGTGACATGCAACGAGACAACGCAACAAATAGACATAGATTCAGAGGAAGATGATATACCGGAAGAGATTGTAAAGGATGTTGAGAATTTCCAAAATAGGCCTAAGTAACTTGGACGAGACTGAGATTGTCAACCTGGGAGATGCAGAAAACATCAAAGAAACACGAATCAATGTCCATTTGTCACTGTATGAAAAAAAAGAATATACAGAGTTCCTAAGAGAGTATGAAGACATATTTGATTGGTCATACGAAAACATGATTGGTCTAAGCACATCCATTGTGGCTCACAAATTGCCGAATGATCCAGCCTGTCTGCCAGTGAAGCAGAAGCTCAGAAAGTTCAAGCCAGATATGAGTTTGAAAATCAAGGAAGAAGTCACTAAGCAGGTCAAAGCTAAGGTTCCCATGGTAGTAGAGTATCTGACATGGTTAGCCAATATTGTGCCAGTACCGAAGAAGGATGGGAAGGTCAGAGTCTGCGTCGACTACCAGGATCTCAACCGGGCTAGTCGAAAAGACGATTTCCCCTTGCCAAATATACACATCTTGATTGAAAACTGCACCAAGCATGAGCTGCAATCATTCATCCATTGTTTTGCTGGGTACCATCAGATATGGATGGATGAAGAGGATATTGAGAAAACAACTTTCATTATGCCATGAGGGATGTATTGCTACAAGATGATGCCGTTTGGGTTAAAGAATGCAGAGGCCACCTACATCAGGTCCATGACCACCATTTTTCATGACATGATACATAAGGAGATCGAAGTGTATGTAGACGAAGTCATCATTAAGTCCAAGAAAGCCGCTGATCACATTGAAGATTTAAGGAAATTCTTCAAAAGGCTGAGAAGATACAACCTGAAATTGAATCCCGCAAAATGTGCATTCGGGGTTCCAGCTGGGAAAGTGCTTGGGTTCATTATGAGTCACCGAGGGATAGAATTGGATCCATCAAAGGTCAAAACTATTCAAGAACTGCCACCGCCAAAGAAAAAGAAAGAAGTAATGAGTTTCTTGGGGAGACTTAACTATATCAGCCGATTCATAGCGTAGTCTACTGTCATCTGCGAGCCAATCTTTAAGATGCTGAAGAAGGATGCCGCTACCAAATGGACCGATGACTGCCAAAAGGCCTTCGACAAAATCAAGGAGTACTTGTTAACACCGCCAGTTTTGGTCCCGCCCGAGCCAGGTAGACACCTAATACTCTACCTTGTGGTATTTGATACAGTGTTTGATTGTGTTCTGGGGCAGCATGATGAAATGGGGAGAAAAGAGAAGGCCATCTATTATCTCAGCAAGAAGTTCACACCGTACGAGGCCCGGTATTCTCTATTGGAATGCACCTATTGTGGTCTAACATGGGTAGCTCAGAAGTTGAGGCACTATTTTTGTGTATACACCACATATCTCATATCAAGAATGGACCCATTGAAGTACATCTTTCAGAAGCCCATGCCCACTGGCAAGCTAGCCAAGTGGCAAATCCTACTGAGTAAGTTCAACATTGTCTACGTAACTCAGAAAGCAATCGAAGGACAGGCATTAGCAGATCACCTTGCAGAAAACCCTGTGGACGGAGAATACAAGCCCTTAAATATGTATTTTCCTGATGAGGAGGCATCATTTGTGGGAGAAGACATTGCAGAGTCCTATGACGGTTGGAGGATATTTTTCGATGGAGCAGCAAATTTCAAAAGAGTTGTCATAGGGGCAGTCCTATTATCAGAAACCGGCAAGTAGTATCCGGTATCTGCTAAACTAAGGTTCCCTTGCACCAATAATATGGCCGAGTACGAAGCCTGCATCTTAGGGCTCAAGATGGCCATTTACATGAACATCGAAGTATTGCTAGTGATTGGAGATTCGAATTTACTTATACATCAGGTCCAAGAAGAATGGGCAACCAAGAACTACAAGATACACCTATACCTGCATCATGTACAGGAGTTGAGGAAGAGGTTCACAAAGATAGAATTCCGGCATGTTCCCAGAGTCCAGAATGAGTTTGCCGACGCACTGGCCACCCTATCATCTATGATTTCATCATCGAGATAAGAACTTTATAGACCCTATTCTAGTGAAGATTCATGATCAGCCAGCTTACTATGCTCATATCGAGGAAGAAGCATATCAAAAGCCTCGGTTTCACGATATCAAGGAATTTTTAGCCAAAGGAGAATATCCAGAGTTTGCAAATGCTACTCAGAAATGCACACTTCAAAGATTGTCCAAAAATTTCTTCCACAGCAGGGGAATCCTGTATAGGAGAACCCCAGATTTGGGTTTTCTAAGGTGTATTGATACGAAGGAAGCATCTAAACTGCTAGAGGAAATTCATGCCGGGACCTGTGGTCCACATATGAACGGTTTTGTCTTAGCCAAGAAGATACTCCGAGCTGGTTATTTTTGGATGACTATGGAGACAGACTACATCCAGTATGTCCGAAAGTACCACCATTGTCAGATCCATGCAGACATGATAAAGGTGCCTCCAAATGAGCTCAATGCAACGAGCTCGCCCTGACCGTTCGCCGCATGGGGAACGGATGTTATCGGACCAATCGAACCTGCCGCATCAAACCGGCACAGTTTTATCCTAGTAGCAATTGACTATTTCACCAAATAGGTTGAAGCAACATCTTACAGAGCAGTGACTAAGAAAGTCGTGGCAGACTTCTTCTGTGACCGTATCGTTTGTCAATTTGGGATTCTAGAATCAATCACTACTGACAATAGCTCCAACCTCAAAAGTGATTTGATGAAAGCTATGTCTAAAACCTTCAAGATCAAACACAAGAATTCCACAACCTACAGGCCTCAGATGAACGGAGCAATAGAAGCCGCTAACAAGAACATCAAGAAGATACTGAGGAAGATGATATAAAAGCATAAGCAGTGGCATGGCAAGCTATAATTTGCTTTATTAGGGTATCACACCATATTCCGCGCATCAACTGGTGCAACTCCATATATGTTGGTTTATGGAACAGAAGCGGTCATTCCTACCGAAGTAGAAATTCCCTCCCTAAGGGTCATACAAAAAGCAGTGATTGATGATGCAGAATGGGTAAAGAGTCGTTACGAGTAGCTAGCTCTCATAGATAGGAAGAGAATGAATGCAGTTTTCCACGATCAGCTTTATCAGAACAGAATGACCAGAGCCTTCAACAAGAGAGTCAGACAAAGATAGTTCACACTAGGATAGTTGGTGTTAAAGAAGATTTTTCCACATCAAGATGAAACCAAAAGGAAGTTCTCTCCTAACTGGCAAGGCCTATACATGGTTCATCGGGTTCTAACAGGAGGAGCCCTCATACTTGCAGAAATGGACGGAGAAGTTTGGCCAAAGCCAATAAATTCTGATGCAGCCAAGCGATACTATGTGTAACCATTTGTGATTTCCTTATGTAATTTGAACTACGTCTGACCTGATTCCCGTTTAAGAGCGGATACGTAGGCAGCCTTATAGGTTCGGTCACAATTCAATAAAATTTTCATTTCCCCTTGCAATTGGAAACTGGGGTAGAATTTTGAGGAGGAACCTCAAAATTCTGAAGTAACTTCAGCCGATCATCGCAAGCAGCCGTCAGAAGTATCAACCCAGTAAACTGGGGCAGAATTTTTAGGAGGACCCTCAAAATTCTGGAGCAAGAGAGGTTGCAATGTCTTGAACCGCTTCACAGTCGCCGGTTCATCTAAAAAAAACTATTTTTCAATTATGTATTTATGTTACATTTTTACTAATCACACATCAAAATTGCTTTGTTTAGCAGTGCTACCCCTATAATACACAACATCACTAAAAACAGAGCCAAGCAGGACAAGCGAAGTCCACGGGAAATACGAACTAACCTTTCCCCTCTACAAAACTCACTCTTTGGGTGCAGGCATCCAAGTTGCAAGTTACCGAATACATTTATACACTCATACTTTTTGGGAATACGACCCTAAGAACCATCACCTATTCACATTTTCTATCCGCACACAACATCGCCAGTAGCCACAATATCAATGTTAAATATCAGCTATCAAGCCATCACCTAAGAGATTTTACTACTGTTCGTCGTTTACTTTTCTGCATTGTATGAGGCTACCTATTCTACCTTCCAAGACTAAGCTCTGTCTCCATTTGCTTTTCTGTGTTGCATAAGGCTACCTATTATGCCTTCCGAGACTAAGCTCTATCTCCATTTGCATTTCCTGCATGGCATAAGGCTACTATTCTGCCTTCCGAGGTTAAGCTCTACCTCTATTTGCATTTCCTGCATTGCATAAGGCTACTATTCTTCCTTCCAAGGTTAAGCTCTACCTCCATTTGCATTTCCTGCATTGCATAAGGCTACTATTCTGCCTTCCGAGGTTAAGCTCTACCTCCATTTGCATGGCTGAAATATCGCCACTTCATTTTAATCCTGCGTCGGCTGAAAGATCACCATTTATTTACATCTTTTCGCATGGCTGAAATATCGCCACTTCATTTAAATCCTGCATCGGCTAAAAGATCGCCATTTTATTTACATCTTTTTGTATGGCTGAAATATGGCCACTTCATTTAAATCCTACATCAGCTGAAAGATCGCCATTTTATTTATATTTCTTGCACGACTGAAATATCGCCACCTTCTATTTTACGTCTTGCATCGGCTGAAATAGCGCCACTTCATTTACATCTTGCATCGGCTGAAATAGCGCCACTATATTTACATCTTGCATCGGCTGAAATATCGCCACTTTATTTTTCCGCATGCCTGAATTACCGCCACCTTTTATTTACGTCTTGCATCGGCTAAAAGATCGCCACCTCCTGCATTTCATGGGCTGAAAGATCTCCAAATTGTCTGAAGGCGTCATTGTTCTAAGGAATCATTTTTATAACCCGAGAACGCCATGCCATGGCCGGAGGACCCCATTTTATCTTTTGCATATCATTATTCAAAGGCATCATAGTTCGGAGGCATCATTCTCATAACCCGAGAACATCATTTCATAGCATGCGAACCCTTTATCATACGCTTCATGGCCTAGGATGTCATGGTCTGAGGACATCATCCTAACCGTCCAAAGACAACATCCATGGTCCAACGGGAACTTGCATCACGTTTAAATTTGTGCACAATATATGTTCACATTGCTCATTTGCAGGTAAACCCGGCAAGCAACGGCCATCCCAGCAGGAGCGATCCAGCTCCAGTTTCCGCATCCCTACTAAGCTCATGACCACCACCCCAACCCGAATATCCCGTCTGTTTTTTAAAAGATCTCCATCGGCATGTTCCGCCGATGGATACCGATCTACAAACAGCCTAATTCCTGTAAGACCAGGGATATGTAGGCAGCTCAGAAGCCAGAGCACGGTCTATTGATTCAAACCATTCCGTTCGGTCAAAATTAGTCATCATATATTTACCCAACAACTCTTTTAATCTTCCCGGATAAAGGGGGGCAGCCGTTGATACTCAATTTTTTCCCATGTATTTTTATATACAAAATGCTTTCGAAATAACATGTACATGCTATATAAGCATGCCCAAGTGCTTTGGTATTTTTCTAATTTTTAAAAGATTTTTAAAATCAATTTATTATCTATTTTTAGTAGTACAAGATCAGTAATTATTCCTAAAAAATATCAACTTTTGTTGAATAATTTATTTTATTCCCACCTTTACACCAAAATATAGTTAAGGTAATTTTTGTACATTTTTATAAATTTATCTGGTATTTGAAAGACTAAATTACCTATAATTGCAATTTTAGCCTAGTTTAAGTTTAATAACATGGTGATTTTTGTACATTTTTATAATTTTATCTGGTATTTAAAAGACTAAATTGCCTATAATTGCAATTTTAGCCTATTTTAAGTTTAATAGCATTTTAACTATAAAATGGGTTCCAGTATTTATAAATTAATATTTATATATTATTCACTGGCTCAGTACTTTTAATTTGCTTTTAAAATCATCTTTATTATTTTTTATAAATAAAAAGGGAAATTGGCTATTTAACATTTAGCCCCATTTCATTTCAATTATTGCCTACTTTACATTTCAATTTTAACCCTAATTGACCCATCCTAATTAGACCAACCCAATTTCATTTTACCCGGCCCCAACCTTATTTATTAACCCGCCAGGTTCCTATTATTAATCCATGCCGTTGATCATTTTGATCAACGACCATAATTCCCCCTTACAATTTTAACGCCAAACGACCTACCCTAATCCCTCATTTCATTCTAATAGCTGCCTTTGAATACCATTGTCTCTCAAACTCTCTCAAAGCTCTTCGGAACCCTAACCATCTCCGACCATTTTCCACCATACTTCTACCAGAATCTATGGCTTCTCAAGCCATGAATGGTCTATACTCACCCCCCTCCACCATTAGACCATGTTTGTTCGAAGCTTTGAGGTCTGACCTCGATGGTTCTCCTCCAGACCTTCTTCCTCCTTTGCTCCGGCATATTCAAGCCTCAAGAGCTTGATTCTCACTTATCCGACTCGGGATCAGACTTTCTTCCAAGTCTTTCTTATTTCTAGGGTTTCAGAGAAACCCTAAGCTATTCGAGGTTTTCTCTATTTGTTTTCTTAAGATCTGTGATATATTTGTGTTCTGCTGGATGTTTAAAGTATTTTCCCCAAATTTTCTTTTCAAAATCGTTTTGTTTTTAATTTAGGGCTTCTAAAAGGGTTTTCAAAACATTTTTCTGATTGTTTTTGTTCTTTCTTTTATGTGTGTTTGTCTATATATTATGCTCGATATTTTTCTTTCTTACTACGCGTGTGTTGTTCTTCTGCTTCTTCTTTGTCTACTATACATGTTACTCCTATGCTCACATGCTAATCCTTGTTATATTTTCCGTACTCTTCTACTATATGTATTTACTATTGAGTTCTTTGATTTTGTTTGCTTTACTAGACTTGTTTGTGTTCTTGCTAAGCATGATTCATCTACTATTGCTTAAGTTTACACAACCTCTCTTTTCTTCTGAACTTGCTAAAGTTTTGACTTTTCTAAAACATGCTCTTTTATGCTCTTAAATCATTTTTCTTTGTTTATTGCTTCAAACCTACTATCATGTCTGTTTTGTTTCTTATGAGGCTCTGAAATAGACCTTTGAGTCTGTCTCAATGGCTTACCTTCTCATATCTATGTTTGATTCGATTTGAAACCCTAGAATTTGGGGGGTTTCTTTGGCAAGTTTGATTAGGCTTCTACTTTGGAAACCCGGACTGTCAGACTCATTCTAAGTACTATGAACTGAATTTGAAACTCTTTGCTTATGATTCTGAACCTTTCTATACCTATCTTTTCTAATTAGCATGACAACCCGTTCTTGTTTATATGTGTACTTTATATATGAGAATTTCTTCGTGCAAAAGGGTTTTATCCAGAAATTGATTGATTTCGAAATCCTTTTAATAAGGCCTGACTAATTGTTACTATTTTACTTTAATTGAACCTTCTTTACCTTTTCTTGACTTGGTTAATTTGAATAAAGCCTGTCATTTTGATTTTACTGGCTGTCTGATTGATTCCCTTTCCTTATTTGTCACAAACCGTGTACCACTGGACTTTTTCTTAAATAAAATCCTATGTATTTACCTTTTTTGTGTTACTTTGGAAAATATCTCAATCAAATTCTTTCCTTGAATGTCTTCTACCTGTTTGCAATCAGAATCCCTTGACTAAAGGGCGACTTTATGTGATTGATTGCAAACTATTCTCCTACCTTTTCTTACTTATTTTCTACACTATAAAAGGGGCACGACCCTTCTGAACTTAGACAACCTTGAACCTTCAGTTCAACACCTTCAACTTACGTTACTCACACATTTATAATTCAGTACTTCTTTGAGTTCAATACTCGAGCACAAATTATTCACTTGCAATTTGAATACTCTTGTAACATTCTGCTATCTTCTGAGATCCTTTGGACTGTTTGCCTCCAACTTGGTTTTTTCAAGACTACTGCTTTACTTATTTGTTTCCCTGAAACTGGTATGTTCTAATTTAACTTTTCAACTTTACCCCTATGTGTGTACTTTATAATTTCAGCATTTTTGTTTATTTTGTTATTTATGTTCAATATTGAATATGCATGTTCTTCTCTCTGCATCTGCTGTTTGTTGTGAATTCTCCATATCCCTACTCCCTTCTATGTGTTTGAGTTAAGGCTCATGGCC
Organism: Nicotiana glauca; assembly: GCA_026770625.1. Lineage (NCBI taxonomy): Eukaryota > Viridiplantae > Streptophyta > Magnoliopsida > Solanales > Solanaceae > Nicotiana > Nicotiana glauca. Next base: position 35,537 of record MU779780.1, on the reverse strand, counting down.
TGGCAGTATCCAAATTGCTGCCCAGGTCTAAACCTGATCCTCAATGGATCTTAACTCCTAAGATTTGGCTAATAGGCTGGTGTGCCACCACTCCTAATTGCTGGGCATGACCACCAGCCTGCCATGGCCTTCCCCAACTCCCCTTCTATGCTCTTACAATTACTCTTGGACTCTAAATTTTTCCCCCTCCTATGAGCCTTGTCTTGGGACCTTGAGATCCCTCTAAACTTGGACATTTGAGGGCTGACCCTTTCACATTGCACTATAATCTAGTTCTGTAATGTATTTGGGGTATAAGCATTGGCTGGAGTCCCCTTGAGGCTCTTGGGAACTTTGACACATCCCAAATAAGAGAAAGGCTTCGGAAATCTGATCTTTGGAAGTTGGTTTATTTCGTATTTCAGACATGGGGTCTGAATTAGGCTCTCCTTGGTTGGAATCTTTAATTTTTGATGTAATTTTACTTTTCTTGATTCATTCGGGTTATAATAATATGTAATAACTTATGAGGTATATAGTGAAAAAGGGGAGGGTCACTCATGTATGCATGTGGGTAGACATCATGTTCTTACGCATTTATTCTTGCAAATCTCATTCTGCCCTTCATCTATGCATTTCATGCAGAAATCCTTCCTATAGGTTGTTTCATTACTGTATTAGAAATCCTGCTTATAAATTATGCATCTCATGAAGAAATCCTGCCTATAAGTTGTTTCATTACTGCATTAGAAATCATGTCTATAAGTTTTTGCACTTTTGCATATAGAAATCATGTCTATAAGTTTCTGCACCTCTGTATATAGAAATCATGTCTATAAGTTTCTGCACTTCTGCATATACATATGTCATTAGGAAAACAATTTATAAGTTAAATTAATAACGTGTAGCATCCTAGATACCATGCCTATAGGATTCCTACATCTTGATAATCGTTTTAAAACCAACAATGCTTAGAAATCATGCCTATAGGAGTAACCAGTTGAATCTGATTCATCTCTTTCATCTACAAGTCTAAAATTAGTAGTAATGTCGCCAAAAATCCGTAGAACTTGCGTTTTTCTATAATCAATAAGCCTTCATTAAAATCAGTGTAAGCATTGTTAGATATCATGCCTATAGTTCTCACCTAGGCAAGCCATTAGGTGATTAATTAACTACACCAGTCTTTGATAATTACAACCAGCAGGCTGGCTAATTCGGACTTCTTATCTGAAAATATGTGATAAATCAGCCACGCCTTAATGTTTAAATTTAATTCAGACCATAACCAGTATATGTAAGTCATGCTAAACAATTTGCTTCTTTAAATGAGGAGGTCCGTTTAAGCCTTTAAACTGCTATGTATTTCCCCTTTACTGCTTTATGTGTTTTGATTGTTGCATTAGAATTTTTGTCCTTTTTAAAACTCTGAAAAGCCAAATCTACCTCCTCCTTAGAATTAGTAGTCCCAAATTCCTCCGGGACGGATAGGATCGGGGCGGGTAATAACATGCAATAAGTAATGACACTATTTCGCATTTAATACCTTAACGGGGCGGGTAAGGGTAGACATGGATATGATGATCACGCGATAACACCACTGTATAAATGGTTACCGGGTGTTGTGTGGGGTGATCTATGTTATTTTTAAACATAGGACCCCTTTCCTTGTTTACTTGTTTACTTCCTTTTTCTAGAATTTTAAAGTTGCCTAGTTTTCAGTTCTTCAATTTCTTCTTTTACTTCAATTATTTGCACCTATTATGCAAAAAATCTCTCTTTAAATTGTCCAATTTTCAATACTGTTTTTCCAAAACCTCTGTTTCTTTAAGCAATTTTGATTCTCCACTAAACTCTTCTAAGGCTTTTACACTGGACCTTTTGTATGATATTTGATACTATCTCTCTTTTACATTGCTGACCTATGTGACTACCATGGGGCTATAGTCTATTACCTCCTGATTTTGCAATGACATGATATTTTCTATCTTTGCCCTAAATTCAGCTTAGCATGTTTGTGTGCTCTTTATATGTGTCGAATTTCCCTCTAAAGTGGATTTTCATTTTGGTTAATTTCAGAATTCCTTTTGTATAGGTTTGATTGATTTCTTTCCTTGTTTCCTGATTTCCCTGCGACTCGATTTAAGTTAAAAACTTTCCTCAGCTTTTCTGACTTGGTTCATTTATGGACCAGTGATTAAAAAATCTTTGATCCTTGATTTATTGTCTACTAATTGATTTTTCTTACCTTATTTATTTAACCGTGTATTTCAAAATTTTGCCCTTAAGTAATTTCTTGTGTACCTAAACCTAATTGCCTACTTGGCACAAGATGCTTGTTTGATCTCTTACCTTAAATAACTTTCTTGCTCATTACCGTTTAAGTCTGAATTCCTTAATTAAAGGAAGTCTTGTACTGATTGATCTTAATTGATACCCAGTTCCTTAATTATTTTCTTACCTTATTTATTTAACCGTGTATTTCAAAATTTTGCCCTTAAGTAATTTCTTGTGTACCTAAACCTAATTGCCTACTTGGCACAAGATGCTTGTTTGATCTCTTACCTTAAATATCTTTCTTGCTCATTACCGTTTAAGTCTGAATTCCTTAATTAAAGGAAGTCTTGTACTGATTGATCTTAATTGATACCCAGTTCCTTAATTATTTTCTTACCTTATTTCTTCCTGTTTTTCACACTATAAGTACATGACTCTTTTATTAACAAATCCATCACTGGTAGTCTTTCAAAAACCTACACTTACACTACAAAATTATTCTTTCTTGTTTTCTTATACTGTGGCCTGTTACAAGACATGTTGCTTGCTTTCTCTCTATTTATTTCTTTGAAACTGGTATGTCCTGATTTAAGTTTCAGCACCACAATAATGTATTTATTTACTGCTTTAGTATCCCTATTTATTGCTTATGTATCGTTCAACACTTTATTCTAGCATACTGATTTCTTTCTGCCTGTTCTAGTATGAATCCAAAACCCCTATCCCCCTATGTGTTTAAGCTATGTTTTGAGGCATAGCAATACTGCAAATTATTGTGCATGAATCAAATTTGATCCCCTGGGATCCTAGCCTCAAATAACATGTGTTCTGGCAGGCATATAGGTGTGCTAGCACTCTCCATTGCTGGGCATACCTAGAGTCTGTCTTGTCCTAAGAAATAGGTTCTGTACAATATCCCTATTCCCCTGAACTCCTTGTGTGTACTTATTTGTAGCTGGTTCCCTCTCCTTTTCCCTTTTAGCATTCTGATCTAAACTTGCACACATTCTTAGCCTTTAAGTTCTGCCCCCCTCTTGTGAGCCTTGCCTTGGGACCTTTGAGTTCCCTTTGAACTTGGACACTTGAGGGCTAGCCCTTCCACACTGCACTTGTCCCAATCTGATAATATATTTGGGTCTGAGCATTGCCCAGAGTCCCATTGAGGCTCTTTGGGAACTTTGACACACTCAAATGGGAGAAAGGCATTGGATCATGATCTCATGGAGTTGGTTTTCCTCATATTTCAGACATGAAATCTGAATCAGGCTCTCCTTGGCTGTACTTTTATATTTTTTGATGTATTTTTACTTTATTCTGGGTTTTAATTATTTGTAATAAACTCTTGGGGTTGGTTAGTGAAGAGGGTGGGTATCATGTTCATAAGTATTTGGAAATCTGAATTCTGCATATCATACAGAAAATATGCCTATAGGTCCTTTTGAATCATGTATATCCATTTTCATCTAGAAATCATGTCCATAGGTTTTAAAATAATTTCTGCACATAGATATCATGTTCATAGGTTTTGAAATAATTTCTGCATTTAGATATCATGCTCATAAGTTTTAAACAAGTTCTGCACTTAGATATCATTCTCATAGGTCTTAAACAAAATTCAGTACCTAGATGTCATGTCCATAAGTTAAAAGCGAGCCTTCTGCATTTTATACCACGTTCAAAATCAATTACTCGTAGAAGGCATGCCTATAGGAACTCCTAATTGAATCTGAGCCGCTTCATACATGTATGGAACTAAAATCAGTAACAACGGTACTGTTAGCTGTAGAACTTATAATCTTCACTAAAAACTAGCCTTTCTTTTAACGTGACTACACTTTTTTTTAACCAATACTCGTCCAGTTTATTTTTTTAACCTTGTTATTCTGCTGCCTTCTGAATTCAATTGATACCATGCCTATAGGATCCTTGTCCAACACTTAGAAAAGTCTTAGGGTAAAGTTATAAATTAAATTTGTTTATATTAATAGCTACAACTAGCAGGCAGGGCTGATTTGGGCTTCTTAACTAAATTATGTAATAAATTAGTCTGCCTTAACCTTTAAGTTCTCACATGTTTAGTATTTAATCAGACCTTAACTAGTATGTGTAAGTCATGCTAATTATGTGCTTCTTTGTTAAAGGAGGTATATCTGAGCCATTTCTTGTTATATGCTTTCCCTAACTTGCAATACATGTTTTGTATATCGCCTTAGAGTTTTTACCTTTGAAAACTACAAATAAACCTAATATCCCTCCCCTATTAGGATTAGTAGTCCTAAATTCCTCCAGGACTGATAAGATCGGGACGGGTAATAGCATGCGATAAGTAAACGAGACCATTCCATGCTTTAATACCTTAACAGGGTGGGAAGGATAGATATGGATATAATGACCACACGATAATACCATGCATAGCCCCTCATTGAGGAGTGATTACCAGGAATTGTACGGGGTGATCCATATTGTTAACAAACCTATGACCCCCTTTCCCTTATTTCTTGTCTCTTTTAAAAGAATTTCAAACTCTTTCTTTTAAAGAAAATCAGCTTTCTTTTAGTTCTTTCTAACTTTATTTGTTTGTGAAATCTTATGTGAAAATCCCCTCTTATCTGAAGCTTTGTTTGTTTACATGTTGTTTGCATCTAAATTCACAATAATAGTCTGGCCGGGAACCACACTAGTGGATTCTGAGGGGTGCCTAATACCTTTCCCTTAGAATAATTTCAAGCCCTTACCCAATCTCTAGTTACTCAAAACAAAATTCTCTTGGTGTCCTAATGCACCCTAATCATTAGGTGGCGACTCTTCGAATCAAACCTAATTCCCAAAAGGAATGCGTTGTCCTCCCAAATTTCATAAACCTGATTTCGCTAGAAAAGGGGGGCGCGATAGCATGGCGACTCTGCTGGGGATCTTTAGGCTTTTACCATTTCAGACCTTTATTGTGAATTTATGCTTCTTTAATCACAATTATTTTTTTATTTCCTTTAAGCATTCAATTTTCTTTTCAATTGCCAAACTAACTGATCTCCTTTTTCTTTTCTTTACTGCTTTTCATTACTACAGCTTTACATTATGAAACTGTTGTATTTATTGCTTTCTTAACGTGCAAATACATGACTACATGCCTTTAAATGTTACATAATCATGCTCAACATCATATTCCACTCGTGCCAAACAAAATCCTATAGAAACACTTATAATGAGTGGTTGCGTTCTTCCGATATTAACACCCCCTAAATCCAAAAAGGCATATTTACGGTAAATCCAGTCGATCAACGGTATAGTCGATGGTTCCGCATCTTTCCCCCTTGAGTTGTCCGCTCATGGGTACCAGTCTAAAACCCTATAGAAACCCTACTCTGTTAAATTGTGCATGGATCATGGTCAAACCTAGCCGAGTCAGTTATGTTGTCCGCATAATGACTCTTTAAGACAGCCTTGTCCAAAGTCCACTGGGTTTCCCTAAAACACAAACGGACATTGTCATGATCTGTGCATTTATTTGGAGAACTAAATGCTTTTATACCAATTGTTGATATTAAATAGTCGAGTCCGGTGGGGGTAAGGGACTAACCCTTTGTCTTGCAGAAATATGAGGCACGAAGTCCCCAGATTTAGCATGGTCACCAACATCCACCCAAAATTACTAAGCTGGTAGGAGGATATTTACTCTAGTGATCAGACTCTTGTCCGAAAATATTTGGGGAACCTACCTTCCCTCCTAGAAATCCAACCCAACAACAAAATCATAGAAGTTGCTACTTTGTTCTGGGATTGCTAGAGGTCTGTGTTCCACTTCGGGGATAGTGAAATGACACCCTTGCTAGAAGAAATAAGAGGATTTGCTGGTATACCACGGGAAACTCTAGGTTTTTTGATGCCTGAGAACCGCAAGAGCAGGGGTTTCCTCAAGATGATGGGTTTAAAGAAAAATCCTGAATCGACATGTCTGAAGGACTCCTATATCCCTTTTGATTATTTTTATGAAAGGTACGGTCACAGCAAATCCTACCGTATCTATCCCAGCGAATTTTCTATCACATCATTAGGACATATTCACCGAAGGGTCTTTGTGTTCATGTTTTGCTTCCTGGGATTGATCATGTTTCCAAGAAAGAAGGAAAGAATCCACACCAGACTAGCTATGCTAACTAAGACTCTAATGGAGGGAATTGACAGACAACCATTCAGCCTCATAACAATGATCACTAAAAAATATACCGAGCCCTAGAAAGGTGTCAATGGGGAGCTAAACACTTCGAAGGCTGTAATTTTCCACTTCAACTTTGGCTCGTGGAACATCTCCAAAAAGGTAAATACTGGTAAGAAATCCATCGAAGGGACTGGGATGATCATATCGCTTTTCATCATCCAAAGCGAATGAACTACACGCCCAACATGTTTGCCCAACCGGAGAATGCTAGAGAATGGGTCGAACTCTTCGAAAATCTGACTGAGGACCAGGTACAATGGATATTCAAGTGGTTCCCAACCAAGGAGTTCATCGTCTGATCCAGGGACGAACCTTTCCTGATACTAATCGGCTTAAGAGGAATGTACCCTTACGTACATCTTCGAGTTATAAGACAAGCGGGTAGAAAGCAGGTTATACCCAGGGTCGATAAGATGAGTCACTTTCGGGCTGACTTCCAGGATGACGATAGTCCTTACAGGTGCCAGGCTCAGCATATGTGTCACTACAAGATTGTCATGGGAAGGTACACCATCGAACCAGATAGATACCATGCTGGTTGTGCTCCCTATTATTCAGGTTGGTTGGAGGATAGGCACGATGCTCTGGGTCAACCTGGGTTTATTCAAGGTCACAGGATCATAGATGAAAAGGCCGAGGTGTAGTTCAAGTACAATCAACTACGCAAAAGGATCCGGGAATGCAAAAGCGAGCACCGAGAGATACAGGAAGCCAATCAAAAACTAATTGAAGAGTGGAAGGATATAGCTGTCAGTGCCAACAAGCGACCAGGATATTTGGAACGGGGTATAATAGTATTGGAAAAGAAATTTCTGAAGAGGGTCAAAGACTGCCGGAATGCTGAAGGAAACGAAGGCGGACATCTGGCCAGAGCCTACCTGCTGCTGGGACTGCACGAGTTAGGGAAGCTGTTCGATGGAGTCAAGGACGCCGAATCTGGGGAAGGTCTTTCTGGGACCAAACAGATAGGAATTTTCATTTCTCTTTTATAAAATGTAATAAGGCCAATAGCCACTAGTGACTTTTATTTCTTGTTGTTTAGTGTCAATTTAAGATTCTTCTACTTCTTATCCATGAAATGAGGTATTTAGCATTCCAAGTTCTCCAAATCAACTTGTCGCTAGGCCCACCTCGGGCATAAAGAAGTTCCCAAATTAGGACGCATTTACATTCTTGCACTATGTGTTTAAATGTTGCAACATCTTTTCATAATCTGCACTAACTTGTTACCTTTTGTTTTTGCTTTTTGTTTATTCCCCTCCCCAAAGGTTAGTTCGTGAACTCTGGCAACATCATCCTATTTTACGAGATTTAGGGGCCCTCCACCTACTCCTCCTCTCAGTCCTGTCAGACACAAGAACAAAGGGAAGATGGAAGATTTGAACAACGCCAGAAAGGAGAACTCAACTAAATGGGTAGTGGTCACTCATGGTCACGGTACTCTAGTTCCCAAGGAAAATACATCCCAACTGGAACAAAAGTTGCTGAAGTTTCAAGAGGAACTGGTCTAAGTTCGAAATCTGGCAAATCTGTCATTTTCCCTTACCACCCCAGATATTAATTTCCCAAATGCGCAGAATCCTGTACCTCCACAAAATGTCCCAAAGCAACAAAACCATCCGACTCCTCACCATCACTGCAATACTTGCCATACCTCAAATAACACTTCACTGCTCATCCCAGAACTCTAGAACTCCACAAATGACCACTGCCACACCCAACATAATACCCCACATCTACGTGGAGACTGTGCCGCACTCTACCACACCAGAGTTCGATGATAAGGACTTGGTCATTAGAAATTTGGCCGAGGAGCTTAAAAGGTTGACTAGAGGAATTCAAGGTATTGAAGGTAGTAAGGGAATCAAGGGGCTAAATTATGAACAACTTTGCATACAACCCGATGTCGAACTGCCCGAGGGGTACAAACCTCCTAAGTTCGAGATGTTTGACGGTACAGGAGATCCAAGGGTTATTGAGAATGTACTGTAACAAATTATTTGGAGTAGGAAAAGACGAGAAAATTCGCATAAAGCTTTTCATGAGGAGGTTGAAGGGAGATGCTTTGTCTTAGTACATTAGCCATGATCCGAAGAAGTGGTAAAACTGGGTAAGCATGGCGTCTTATTTATGGACAGATTCAGTTTCAACACAGAGAAAGCACCAGATGTGTTCTATATTCAAAATCTGAAGAAGAAACCCACATAAATATTCTATGAGTATGCTACTCGACAGAGATCAGAAGTCGCTAAGGTTAGGCCCTTTGGAAGAAGAGCAAATGAACAAATTCTTCGTTTGGGCCCAAGACCCACAGTATTATGAGAGACTAATGATAATCGAGGGCCGTAAATTTTCTGAAATTATCAAGCTGGGAGAAAGGATCGAAGAGGGCATCAAAAGCGGTAAGGTTACGAATTTCGAGTCTTTGCAAGCTACAAACAAGGCCTTATAGTCAGGCGGTGTGTCCAAGAAATGGTAGCACAGAGAACCAAATCTCCCGTCAAATACCAAACATACACAACGCCTCCACTCACATATCAGCCTACCCCAAACTACCAAGCACCCTCAACCTCTTACCAAACTCTACCACTCACTTATCAATCACCTCCCACATATCAGCCCACTTCACCCAAATACTCCCAACCAGCATATGTTTACCAAGCCTACAACACTCAACCATCCCACTACCAATCCCCTCATCAATGCCAAAACTTCCCTAGCCCCCGACCAAACTTTGACAGAAGACCCCCAAAACAGTATAGGACTATTGATGAACCTATCGACAAATTGTATGAAAGACTCAAAACCGCTGGTTATGTCACCCCTATCCCTGTTGCTCCTGAGAATCCTTCTCAGTGAGTTAATCCAAATAAGTCATGTGCATACCATTCTGGCATGAAAGGACACACCATTGATGAATGCCTCTCTCTGAAAGATAAGATCCAGACTTTAATTGATAACAAGATTATTTTGTCCAAGGAACCTGCTCCGAATGTCTGCAATAACCCTCTGCCAGACCACAAGGGTGGATGCGTTCACATGATTGACGTAGAGGATAATTGGGACCCCAAGGGATCAATCAGTTTGATCATAGAAGGTGACGATCCAAAAAATCCAATAGTCACCCTTAATCCGATTGTGGTCCAGATTCAGCCCTCCGAGGATGCCGAGGTAAACATGTCCATGCTACTTGAGTTTGAAGTACCATCATCTCAAAAGACACAACCGCTAATTGAGGTCGAATTTATGTCTCCAGCAAATGCACCTACACCCTTCGAAGTTATAGTTTTACCGCCTAAGGTGTATGCTTCATTCGGAGTAAAGACAGCCACGCCAATTCAAGTGGCAATGTCAGCCATAACACCATTCCATACAAATGACATACCTTGGGACTACACAGCCGAGGCAAGAAGAAAAGGGAAGGTCAAGTTTGGGGAAGCTGTTGCAGCACAGGGTATGACGAGAATCGGTAGGGTTTATACCCCGAAACATTTGACCGAGTCAAGCAAGCAGGCCTCTAGTCAGCCAACCATCACTGAAATCGGGCCTGATGATCTCTGGAGAAAGATACAAGCCAAGGAATACTCGATCATTGATCAGCTGAACAAAACACCAACATAAATTTCTATCCTTGCTTTGCTACAGAATTCTAATGCACACAAGAATGCCCTGTTAAGGGTGTTGAGTGAGGCATACGTACCAAGAAACATCACTGGTGGAGAGATGGCTAACATGGTGGGCTAGGTATTGGAAAGTCACAAGATCACTTTTCATGAAGATGAGCTGCCACCAGAAGGGTTGAGTCACAACAAGGCTTTGCACATCACCGTGCAATGCGAAGATTATTTCATCACCAGAATCCTGATTGATGGAGGGTCTAGCCTTAATATTTGTCCATTGGTAACGCTCAGGACATTGGGAAAGGGACTGCATGAGATCAAGGACGGGGCCATCAACGTTAAAGCTTTTACCGGTTCCCAAAGGTCCACCATTGGGGAAATTAGCCCTGTGTTTGGAAATGGGTCCTACTTGGTTTGATGTTGATTTTCAAGTAATAGACGTGTCAACATCTTACAATCTACTATTGGGATGACCATGGATTCATGCCGCTGGGGCCATAGCGTCAACACTACATCAGGCTGTGAAGTTTGAGTAGAATCACCAAGAGGTGATCACTCACAGCGACGGTAGCAATCCCATATACAGTCGACAAACCATCCCACTAATAGGAGGTAGAAGAAAGATAGGGGGGGAGAATTATCACCACATCGAGCGAGTCAACGTCGTTAACAAGGACAAATGGTGGCACAACAAAATTGAGAGCATATTGAACTGGAGCAAATACAAACCTCGTAAGGGACTTGGAAAGAACCTCCAAGGAATCGCTAAGCCCATCAAGCTCAAGAAACATGGCACTACCTTCGAATTGGGATACGAGTATACTTGGGAGGAATTCAACCACTGGTCGCTACCAAGGCTCCTTACTATCTATTGGAGCAGCCAATACCACGCTTGGAACAGACTTTCCAACCAGCCGAAGTTATCTATGGGTCAGAAGAAGAGGAAGCACTGGCAGCAGTGAGGAATTTGTTCCTGGAAGATGATGATATGGATTGTTGTGTCGTTTTCGAGGAGGAGGGGGATGAAGTCCCTTCCATACAGGCAGTAAGTAGAGGAGGATGCCACAATAACTGGAACATCAGAACCACCAGAGCCCAGTGAGCCTCGGGGTAGCAAGGCTGAACAAGCATCATACACTATCTTTTATTTTTACTAGTTGACTTTTCTTTCGCATTTTAAATTTTGCAATAAGGTCTTCAATGTTCAAAACAGTTATGGAATTTATCAAAGCATTTCGATTTTCCTTATAAATCAATACTCTTATTATTTCTTCTCATTACTTTACTTATACATCATTACTATTACTTATCTTGATGAACTGATGATTGTGACATGCACTGAGACAACGTAACAAATAGACATGGACTCAGAGGAAGATGACATACCGGAAGATATTGTTAAGGAAGTCGAGAGTTTTAAAAACAGGCCAAAGTCCAACCTGGACGAGACCGAAATTGTTAACCGGGGAGATGCAGAAATGTCAAGGAAACACGAATCAGCGTCCACTTATCGTCATCAGAAAAGAAGAAATACACAGGGTTTCTAAGAGAATATGACATATTTGCCTGGTCGTATGATGATATGACTGGTCTAAGTACATCTATTATGGCACACAAACTGCCAACTGATCCTACATATCATTCGGTAAAGCAGAAGCTCAGAAAGTTCACACCTGATATGAGTTTGAAAATCAAGGAAGAAGTCACCAAGCAGGTCAGAGCCAAGGTTCTCAGGGTAGTATAATACCTGACATGGTTAGCTAACATTGTTCTAGTGCCAAAGAAAGACGGGAAGGTTAGAGTCTGTGTCGACTATCGGGATCTCAACTGGGCTAGTCTGAAAGACGACTTCCCTCTACCAAACATACACATCTTTATCGACAATTGCTCTAAGCATAAACTACAATCATTCGTGGATTGTTTTGCTGGCTATCACCAGATCTAGATGGATGAAGAAGATGCTAAGAAATCGACTTTCATTACGCCGTAGGGAATGTACTGCTACAAGATGATGTCGTTTTGGATAAAGATTGCAGAGGCCACCTACATGAGGGCTATGACTACCATTTTCCATGATATGATACACAAGGAGATAGAGGTGTACGTAGACGACATCATTATTAAGTTAAAGAAGGTCACTAATCACATGGAAGATTTGAGGAAATTCTTCAACAGATTGCGGAGGTACAACCTAAAACTGAATCCCGCAAAGTATGCATTTGGGGTTCCGGCTGGAAAATTGCTTGGGTTCATTGTGAGTTACCTAGGAATAGAACTGGATCCGTCAAAGATCAAAGACATTCAAGAACTACCACCGCCAAAGAATAAGAAAGACATGATGAGTTTCTTAGGAAGACTTAACTATATCAGCCGTTTCATAACACACTCCACGGTCATCTATAAGCCGATCTTCAAGATTTTGAAAAAAGATACCGCTACCAAGTTTACCGATGAATGCTAGAAAGCTTTCAACAGGATCAAAGAATACTTGTCAACACAATCAATTTTAGTCCCGCCCAAGCCAGGTAGACTTTTCCTTCTCTACATCGTAGTGTTAGATGGTGCCTTCAGTTGCGTCCCAGGGTAGCATGATGAAACGGGGAGGAAAGAGCAGGCCATTTACTATCTCAGCAATAAGTTCACTCCGTACGAGGCCCGGTATTCTCTGTTAGAATGCACCTGTTGTGCCTTGACTTGGGTGGCCCAGAAGTTGAGGCACTACTTCTGTACCTATACCACATATCTCATATCAAGGATGGATCCTTTGAAGTACATCTTTCAGAAGCCCATGCCCACTGGCAGGCTAGCCAAATGGAAAATCATGTTGAGTGGATTTGACATTGTCTACGTAACTCAGAAAGCAATCAAGGGACAGGCACTAGCAGATCACCTGGCTGAAAATCCCGTGGATGGAGAATACGAACCCCTAAAGACGTATTTTCCTGATGAAGAGGTATCATTCATAGGAGAGGACATTGCAGAATCCTATGATGGGCGGACAATGTTTTTCGACGGAGCAGCAAATTTCAATGGAGTCGGCATAAGAGCAGTCCTAGTATCAGAAACCGGTCAACATTATCCGGTGTCTGCAAAACTCAGGTTCCCATGCACCAACAATATGGCCGAGTACGAAGCCTACATCTTAGGGCTCAAGATGGCCGTTGACATGAACATTCAAGAGTTGCTAGTGATCGAAGACTCAGACTTGCTTATACATCAGGTCCGAGAAGAATGGGCAACCAATAACTCTAAGATACTCCTATATATGTATCACATGCAGGAATTGAGAAAGAGGTTCAGAAAGACAGAATTTCGACTTGTTCCCAGAATCCAGAATGAGTTCGCATATGCATTGGCTACCCTATCATCCATGATACAACATCTGGATAAAAACTTTATTGATCCCATTCCAGTAAAGATCCATGATCAGCCAGCTTATTGTGCCCACGTTGAAGAAGAGGCAGACGGAAAGCCTTGGTTTCATGATATCAAGGAATATTTAGAAAAGGAAGAATACCCCGAGCCTGCAGGTCCTATACAGAAGCACACACTTCGGAGGCTATATAATAATTTCTTCCACAGCGGAGGAATCCTATATAGGAGGACTTCTGATTTGCGGCTACTAAGGTGTGTCGGTGCAAAGGAAGCATCCAAGCTGCTAGAGGAAATCCATTTCGGGGCCTGTGGTCCACATACGAACGGTTTTGTCTTAGCCAAGAATATCCTCCAAGCTGGTTACTTTCGGATGACTATGGAAAGAAACTACATCCAGTATGTCTGAAAATGCCATCGCTGCCAGATACATGCAGACATGATAAAGGTACCTCCAAACGAGCTTAATGCAACAAGCTCACCATGGCCGTTCGCCGCTTGGGGAATGGATGTTATTGGACCAATCGAGCCGGACGCTTCCAACGGGCACAGGTTCATCCTAGTGGCAATCGAATATTTTACCAAATGGGTCGAAGCAGTATCTTACAGAGTAGTAACTAAGAAAGTCGTGGTAGACCTTGTCCGTGACCGCATTGTTTATCGGTTCGGGATTCCAGAGTCAATCATTACTGATTATGGCTCCAACCTCAACAATGACTTAATGAAAGCTATGTGTGAAACCATTAAGATCAAACACAAGAATTCCACAGCTTAAGGCCTCAGATGAATGGAGCCGTAGAAGCCGCCAGCAAGATCGTCAAGAAGATATTGAGGAAAATGATAGAGAAGCATAAGCAATGGCACGAAAAGCTATCATTTTCTCTATTGGGGTATTGCAGCACAGTCCGTACTTAAACTGGGGCAACCCCCTATATGTTGGTTTATGGTACAGAAGACGTCATTCTCGCCGAAGTAGAAATTCCTTCCTTAAGAATCATACAAGAAGCTGAGATTGAGGATGCATAATGGGTGAAGAGTTGTTACGAGCAGCTAGCTCTTATAGACGAAAAAAGAATGAATGTAGTTTTCCACGATCAGCTTTATCAGAACAGAATGTCCAGAGCCTTCAACAAGAGAGTCAAGCCTAGACAGTCCATATCAGGGCAGTTGGTATTAAAGAAAATTTTCCTGCATCAAGATGAAGCCAAAGGGAAATTCTCTCCCAACTGGCAAGGTTCATACATGGTTCACCGGGTTCTGACAGGAGGAGCCTTCATACTTGCAGAAATGGACGGAGAAGTTTGGCCAAAACTAATCAATTCAGATGCAGTCAAGCGCTACTATGTGTAATCTTATTCTTTCCTATATGATGTAATTTGAACTACGTCTGACCTGATTCTCGTTGAAGAGGGGATAGGTAGGCAGCCTTATGAGTTCGGTTATAATTCAATACAATTTTTATTTCCCCCTCGCAACTGGAAACAAGGGCAGAATTTTGAGGAGGACCCTCAAAATTCCAATGTAATTTCAGCAATCATCGCAAGCAGCCATCAGAAGCATCAACCCATTAAACTGGGCAGAATTTTATGGAGGACCCTCAAAATTCCGTAACAAGAGAGGCTGCAATGTCTTGAGCCACGTCATAGTCATCGGTTCATCTAAAGTTATTTCTTAAATATACACTTATGTCACATTTTTTACAACTTCATGCATGTTTATTATCGAAACTGCCTTGTCCAGCAACACTACCCCCCAATGACGCATACTGTATACTAGATCAAAGCCAAATAGATCAAGCAAGGCTAGCGGGGATACGAACTAACCTCCTTCTACAAAACTCACGATTTTTCTTTGGATGTAGACACTTGGATTGCGAAAACATCTGGCTTACTATACACTCACGAGACAAACATTGTTCATGAATATAACTATCAGAATTGTTGCATTTACCATCATATGCTATCCACGCACGCCGGTGATATTCCCTATACTGTAATGTTCCCCAGCAATCACAATATTGCAACTAGCTATTAGCTAAGAAACTCTATTACCATTTTCCATTTTATTTGTATTTCTGTATTGCATAAGGCTACCATTCTGCTTTCCGAGACTAAACAATGTCTCCATCTGCATTTTCTACATTGCATAAGGCTACCATTCTGCCTTCCGAGATTAAACATTATTTCTATCTGCATTTTTCGCATTGCATAAGGCTACCATTTTGCTTTCCGAGACTAAACACTGTCTCCATCTGCATTTTCTGCATTGCATAAGGCTACCATTCTACCTTCCAAGACTAAACATTATCTTCATCTGCATTTTTTGCATTGCATAAGGCTACCATTCTGCCTTCCGAGACTAAACATTCTCTCCATATGCATTGCATGGCTGAAAGATCGCCACTTTATTTATGCTTGCATGGCTGAAGGATCGCCAATTTATTTACACTTGCATGGCTGAAAGATCGCCACTTTATTTATGCTTGCATGGCTGAAAGATCGCCACTTTATTTATGCTTGCATGGTTGAAAGATCACCACTTTTCTTACGCTTGCACGGCTGAAAGATCGCCACCTACTGCATTTCATCGGCTGAAAGTTTTCCACTTTATTTACTCTTGCACGACTGAAAGATCACCACTTTACTTACGCTTGCACGGCTGAAAGATTTCCACCTACTACATTTTATGGGGTGATAGATCGTCACCTCCTGGCCTGAATCTATGGTGGTCTCACCACCTACCAGCCTTCCATGGTGCATACACGTTTGGTTGCTGAGGTTTCATAGTCTGGCTGCAAAGAAGCTTCATCCAGACCTTGTTGATTCAAGTTTTATGGCCATTTTCGACCTTGCTCCGGCACGCCATGTCTGTTTCGAACCTGGCTTCGACCCCTCCTTCTTAAATATCCAAGCCTTTCTCACCGTTTGGGTTCCTCTGAAACCCTAGCTTTTGATCCGTATTTTCCCTAAATTTTTAAATGATTTATTGATATTTTCAAAAACTTATGCTTTCAAAACCTTTATATTTTTCTGATTTAGGGTTTTTCTTTTCTTGTATTCTTTATATGTTCTCTACTGTGTTCTTTATATGTTTCTCTACTGTGTTCTTTATATGTTTCTCTACTGTGTTATTTATACGTTTCTCTACTGTGTCCTTTATATGTTTCTCTACTCTGTTCTTTATATGTTTCTCCTACTGTGTTCTCGTTAAGTTTCTTTTAATCTGCTTCTCCTACTGTTCTTATTAGTTTCTTCCATTAGGTTTCTTATCAGTTCTTCTACTATATTTTTTTGAGTTCCTCTACTGTATTTCACATGTTTTTCTTTTACTATTCTTCTCATGAGTTCCTACTACTGAAAGAGCACGTTAAAGGTCTCAATTCCTTTTTGAGACCTCTGAACCTATTTTGATTAGTATCTTTTTCCTTGATTACTTGTCCTCTTAAATCTACGCTCGATTGATGGTAAAAAACCTAGAATTTGGGTGTTCATCCGAGTTTGAGAACATTGCCTTTGTGATATGCTTGTTCTTCATCTTTGAAATTGTCTGATTTCAGAAACCCTAACTATTTTGAGTTTCTGAATCTGTTTCATCTATTGCTCAACTGAGTCTTGAAATCTTCATTTCAACCTCTATTTCTTGAAGCGATTCTGATTCTCCACTAAACTCTTCTAAGGTCTTTACACAGGACCTTTTGTATGCTATTTGATACTATCTCTCTTCTACATTGCTGACCTATGTGACTACCATGATCCTATAGTCTATTACCTACTGATTTTGCAATGACATGACATTTTCTTTCTTTGCCCTAAATTCAGCTTAGCATGTTTGTGTGCTCTTTATATGTGCTGAACTTCCCTCTAAAATGGCTTTTAATTTTGGTTAATTTCAGACATCCTTTTGTATAGGTTTGATTGATTTCTTTCCTTGTTTCCTGATTTTCATGTGACTCGATTTAAGTTAAAAACTTTCCTCAGCTTTTCTGACTTGGTTCATTCATGGACCATTGATTACAAAATCTCTGCTCCTTGATTTATTGTCTATTAATTGATTTTTCTTACCTTATTTATGTTACCGTGTATTTCAAAATTCTGCCCTTAAGTAATTTCTTATGTACCTACCCCTAATTTCCTACTTGGCACAAGATGCTTGTTTGACCTCTTCCCTTAAATAACTTTCTTGCTCATTACCGTTTAAGTCTGAATTCCTTAATTAAAAAAAATCTTGTATTGATTGGTCTTAACTGATACCCAGTTCCTTAATTGTTTTCTTACCTTATTTCTACGAGTTTTTCACACTATAAGTACACGACTCTTTCATTAACAAATCCATCACTGGTAGTCTTTCAAAAACCTACACTTACACTCAAAATTATTCTCTCTTTTTTGCTTATACTGTGGACTTTTACAAGACCTGTTTCTTGCTTTCTCTCAATTTAATTCCTTGAAACTGGTATGTCCTGATTTAAGTTTCAGCCCCATAACAATGTGTTTATTTACTGCTTTAGTATCCCCGTTTACTGCTTATGTATAGTTGAACACTCATTCTAGTATACTGATTTCTTTCTGCATGTTTTACTATGAATCCAAAACCCCAATCCCCCCTATGCATTTAAGCTATGGTTTGAGGCATGGCAATACCTCAAGTTATTGTCCATGAATCAAATTTGATCCCCTGGCATCCTAGCCTCTAATAACCTATGTTCTGGCAGGCTTATAGGTATATTAGCACTCTCCATTACCGGGCATGCCTAGAGTCTGCCTTGGCCTAAGCAATAGGTTCTGTACAATCTCCCTATTCCCCTGAACCCCTTGTGTGTACTTATTTGTAGCTGGTTCCCTCTCCTTTTCCCTTTAGCATTCTGATCTGCACTTGAGTACCTTCTTAGCCTTTAAGTTTTGCCCCTCTCTTGTAAGCCTTGCCTTGGGATCCTTTGAGTTCCCTCTGAACTTGGACACTTGAGGGCTAGCCTTTCTACAATGCACTTGTCTCAATCAGATAACATACTTGGGTGTGAGCATTCCCGAAGTCCCATTGAGGATTTTAGGGAACTTTGACACACTCAAATGGGAGAAAGGCTTTGGATCATTATATCATGGAGTTGGTTTACCTCATATTTCAGACATGAAGTCTGAATCAGGCTCTCCTTGGTTTTACTTTTTATATTTTCTGATGTATTTATACTTTATTCTGGGCTGTAATAATTTTTTATAAACTCTTGGGGATGGTTAGTGAAGAGGGTGGGTAACTATGTATGTAAAAAGGGTAGATACCATGCCTATAGGTATTTTAAATCTGAATGCATATAGAAATCATGCCTATAGGTCCTTCTAAATCATGTCCATAAGTATCTAGAAATATGAATTCTGCATATGCATATAGAAAATATGCCTATAGGTCCTTTTGAATCCTGTATATCCATTTTCATCTAGAAATCATGCCCATAAGTATCTGGAAATCTGAATTCTGCATATGCATATAGAAAATATGCCTATAGGTCCTTTTGAATCATGATATCCATTTTCATCTAGAAATGATGTCCATAGGTTTTAAAAAAAAATTTGCACCTAGAAATCATGTCCATAGGTTTTAAAACAATTTCTGTACTTAGAAATCATGTCCATAGGTTTTAAAATAATTTCTGCACTTAGCTATCATGTTCATAGGTTTTGAAATAATTTCTGCATTTAGATATCATGCTCATAGGTTTTAAACAAGTTCTGCACTTAGATATCATGCTCATAGGTCTTAAACAAAATTCAGCACCTAGATGTCATGTCCATAAGTTTAAAGCGAGTCTTCTGCATTTTATACCACGTTCAAAATCAATTACACGTAGAAGGCATGCCTATAGGAACTCCTAATCCAATCTGAGCCGCTTCATTCACGTATGGAACTAAAATCAGTAACAACGGTACTGTTAGCTGTAGAACTTATAATCTTCGTTAAAAACTGGCCTTTCTTTTAACCTGACTACCCTTTTTTAACTAGTACGCGTCCAGTTTATTTTTTAAACCTTGTTATTCCGCTGCTTTCTGAATTAAATAGATACCATGCCTATAGGATCCTTGTCCAACACTTAGGCAAGCCTTAGGGTAAAGTTATAAATTAAATATATTTCTGTTAATAGCTACAACCAGCAGGCAGGCCTGATTCGGGCTTCTTATCGGAATTATATAATAAATTAGTTTGCCTCAACCTTTAAGTTCTCTCATGTTTAGTATTTAATCAGACCTTAACTAGTATGTGTAAGTCATACTAATTACGTGCTTCTTTGTTAAAGGAGGTATATCTGAGTTGTTGCTTGTTATATGCTTTCCCCAACTTTCAATACGTGTTTTGTATGTTGCCTTAGAGTTTTTACCTTTGAAAACTACAAATAAACCTAATATCCCTCCCCTCTTAGGATTAGTAGTCCTAAATGCCTCCGGGACTGATAAAATTGGGACGGGTAATAGCATGCAATAAGTAAACGAGACCATTCCGTGCTTTAATACCTTAACGGGGTGGGAAAGGTAGATATGGATATGAAGACAACGCGATAATGCCACACATAGCCCCTTATTGAGGAGTGATTATCGGGCATTGTGTGGGGTGATCCATATTGTTAATAAACCTACGACCACCCTTTCCCTTATTTGTTGTCTCTTTTAGAAGAATTTCAAACTCTTTCTTTTAAGGAAAATCAGCTTTCTTTTAGTTCTTTCCAACTTTATTTGTTTCTGAACCCTTATATGAAAATACCCTCTTATCTGAAGCTTTGTTTGTTTACATGTTGTTTGCATCTAAATTCATAATAATAGTCTGGCCAGGAACCACACTAGTGGATTCTGAGGGGTGCCTAATACCTTCCCCTTAGAATATTTTCAAGCCCTTATCCAATCTATGGTTACTCAAATCAAAATTCTCTTGGTATTCTAATGCACCCTAATCATTAGGTGGCGACTCTTCGAATCAAACCCAATTCCCAAAAGGAATGGGTTGTCCTC
The DNA here is from genome assembly GCA_026770625.1 of Nicotiana glauca. Taxonomy (NCBI): domain Eukaryota; kingdom Viridiplantae; phylum Streptophyta; class Magnoliopsida; order Solanales; family Solanaceae; genus Nicotiana; species Nicotiana glauca. The sequence continues at coordinate 15,084 of MU779780.1, read as the reverse complement.
CCGAATGTCATAAACCCGATTTCGCGAGAAAAAGGGGGCGCGACATGTCTTAGTTGACTTGCCTTTATTTGAAACTATTTCACTCGTGTTAGCTTCCTTATTGTTGACTTGTATATTGTGGGGTCATTGCTATATGTTAGTTTTCCCTTATTGAATTGTTTCCTTTATGCCTAGCGTTCTTTACTATGATTATTCCTTGTGAACTGGTTCTACTATTTCTTGTGATTAAGTTCTTGAGTTGATTTACTCGCCGTACTTTGTATCATTATAATTGTTGTTGTTGTTGTTGTTGTAATTCTTGTGGAGACGTTGTCATGCTGTAACTGTTATTTCTATTGGTTGCGCTGTATATTTATGTTTGGGAGTAAGGGACGATATCCCGGTAGATCCTCCTGTTCTGCATATTTACTTGGACTACAGAACGGTATTCCAATAGATCCCCCTGCACATTTACGTTTGGGACTACGGGACAATATTCCGGTAGATCCCCCTTTTTTGCATATTACTTTGGGATGACAGAACAATATTCCGGAAGATCCCCCTGCACATTTACATTTAGGACTACGGAAGGGTATCTTGGGAGATCCACTATATTATCACTGTGTTCTGAGCTGTTCCTTTTCTTTGATCATATCCTTGTGTAAACATTCTACATGTTGTCCGTTCTTTTACTTATGCTTACTAGTTGGTATGAACTATGTTAAAATACTTGCACAAGTATACACATGGCTAATCACCCTTATAGGATAAGAGGCTTTTTGATATTGCTGAGTATAGATGCACACCCTTGTTTATTTACCTTCAATGTGAGAATGTATCTATTTGGCACGTGAGTTGTTATATGAATATGAGGTGTGATGATGGCACATGATGCCAACTGTTAGGGTTTAGGTATTGAAACCCGTATTGTATGATTATGAGATAGGGTATCCACATGGTGACTTATATTCGAAGGTTATTTAATTGAAATGATTACATTCAAAAGGTGTTCATTTTGAAATAAATATTTTTGAAAAATATTTATTTGAAGAAAGTAATTTTGAAATATTTTTATTACTTCAAGGATTTATCAAAGTGATTGAGGTTTGTTGGTGAAGACCTAATGTGAACACTGTCGTAGTTGCTGAGTTATGACTTGTCTTTACTATATTTGTGATTTCGGATATGGGTTGTATTTCCATTCACTTTTCTGTGTTCTTATTATGGTGCTTCGCTGTTACTTGTTGCTTTCTTCATTATTGCAGTTTATTGTATTGTTAGCCACATCGTTTAGTCTTTACATAGATATCATGTTCTATTGTTTCTATACTTATACTTGTTTAGTTTATTAGACCAGTAGGTATCTTGACTATTCCTCGTCACTACTCCACCGAGGTTAGTCTTGATACTTACTGGCCGCCGATGTGGTGTGCTCATATTATTCTTCTGTACATTTTTGTACAGATCCAGGTATTGTTCGCTAGTAGCTATGCGGATTGTTGCTTTGGAGACTCAAGGTAAACCTATAGTTGCGTTCGCAGGCTTCGGCGTCACCTTCTTATTTCGTATTTATACCGTTCACTCTTATTTCGAGACGGTTTTATTTTTGAGGTTTTCTAGCAACTCTGTAGAGCTTATGACTTGTACTACCAGTTTTTGAAAATTTGTAAATTTTGTAAATATTTCTATATCGAGACTGTTAGATTTTTTTATTTACTGTTGTTATTCAGCAAATGTTAGCAAATGTTAGGCTTACTTAGTCCCCAAGACTAGGTGCCATCATGAAATTCAACTGATGAGAAAGTGGGTCGTGACACTGTATCCATGGGTTGGTTTTGATCCTAGACATGGTATTTCCCTCGAACAAATAATCAAAAAATGAGAACAATAGAAAATTAAAAAGTAGTAGTGCGGTTTTGGATTAAATGCCTAATTGCTAGGGCCCCAACGTGGCCTTCAAACCGTTAACCTAAAAGTAATTGTAAAATAAATAATTAAATTTGTATTTTGAGGCCAGTAGCAAATTGATTAATCCAAAATGCTTAAAGTAAATCTAAGAACAACAATGATAAATAGGATGAAGATTAAGAATTAAAAAAATATTATTGATCATTATCCCCTGAAGTGGCTGTATTGAAATGGCAAACAATCTCAGGAAGGGAGAAAGGTAATCTTGCTAATAAACAGGATAAGAATACAGTGAATGAATGATCGTAAAATCTTGTGCATCATCAAATGCCCTTTACAAATGAGTAGAATAGGGTATTTATAGCCTAGAGGGGAATGAGACTATTCATAGTTCCTAGCATGTAGACGAGGTATGTAGTTAGTAGGGTGGCGAGATCCTCTCCAATGGCAACCATAATTGCGCAAAAGATGGGTACAGCTAAGTTCGGTATCGAAAGTATTTGGTCTACTCCAGGAGCGTACTCTTCCGATTGCTCTTGTTTTGATTTGAACAGGGATCCCGATACGACTCATCTGCTCTCAAGTCTTGATTTTCGTGCACATGGGTCAGGAACCACTTCCGCCATATGTCACTATTTGTTGTGCCATGCGGCAAGGCCAAGTTTTACCAATACAATACATAACTACAAGACTCTAAAGCCACAATTTATGTTAGATTAGTTAGTGTTTGATGAGAGTATTTGAGAAGAAGTTGTTTTGTCCCTTATTGGAAAAAAAAAAGAAAGAAAGGAAGTGGTGTTTAAAACTACTTCTTTATCTTATATAGTTTGAATATTTTGAAGGTGTTTTGGAGGGAAATTGGAATTTGACTATATTAGTAATAGTCAAGATTGGGCACTTGGGCTTTGGGCCAATTAAGTAGTCTGAATTAATATTGTAGCCACCCATTTTTTGTTTAATTGAAAACGTTTTAGTCTCTTAATTTTAGGAGAAAAAAAAAACGTTTTAATATTTTTTTTAAAATTCAAAAGAAGGTGGCTATTGGTTTTAAAAGGTGCCTATTATGAAAAGATGAGTTTGTTGATTCCAACATACTCCTAGAAGTATTATAAATACCTATTTCATCTCCAAACGTAATCATCTGGAAAACTTTCATCTCTTCCTTTTCTACTTATTTTCTACAACTCACAATTATTTTATTCTTGTGGAAAATTCAAGTTAATTGCTGAAACTCGAATTTCATAAGCTTTGTAGAATCCTGGAGGAATTCTGCCGTAATCCCTGTAGCAACGAAATTGAGAGGCTTAAATTTCTTAAAGACAATGACTACACTATCAAGGCCTAATTATTTCGTCCCATATTCTATGATAATTTTCAAACAATTTATTCCTTGTGGCAATACTTTACACTACCTTATTATGTCTAACTTATGAGATATTCTACAACTCATGCCTCATAGGCAAAATTTAGATCAGAGATTTTGAAACCACTAACTTATTTTTCAAGAACACGCTTTAGGTTACCTTATATTGTCTAACTTATGAGATACTCTATAACTTTTACCTTATAGGCAAAACTTCGCTTAAGGACTATAAAACCACTATTTATGTCATATGGACATTAATTTACACTACCTCTATAACTTATGAGATACTTTATAACTTATGTCTTATAAGTAAAACGCAGCTCGGGAACTTTAAAATCACAACTTATGTCCCTGGGCAGCAGTTTGCGTTATTTCATTGTGTATAAGTTATGATTACTCTATAATTCCTGCCTTAATGTAGCTTATCATTTCCCCATCCTATATTTCTTTACCTGAATGTTGCTTATCACTTCCTATTGTAATATTCCGTGCGCGTTAGAAATCCAACTTGTTTACCAGTTTGTTCTAACACTTCCATTAAAGTTTATTCGATTCCTAAGATTTAAGTGTTTGGGTAAGATTAGAGAGAGATTGGAGCTTCTCACTAATGCCTAACACTGTTAAAACGTTACTTTAAAAAGTGATGATAATTTATGATTATGATTCTAAATATTACTCCCTCCGTTCCAGTTTATGTGAACCTATTTTCATTTTCGTACGTTCCAAAAATAATGACCCATTTCTAAATATGGAAATAATTTAGCTTAAATTTCCAATTATACTCTGAATGGGAAGCTTGTATAACCACACAAATACTCTTTTTAACTTGTTTAGGGCCACAAATTTAAAAAGTCTTTATTTTTCTTAAACTCCATCCCAATCAAACATGTTCACATAAATTGGAACGGAAGGAGTATTATTATTGTTATTGTTAGAGGTGTCGCCATGATTTTAACTTTATGAGTTCTGAATTTTAAAACGATAAACTTTAATGCTAATAATTGAGTTCTAAATTAAATATTTATATATATTTAATAAATTTCTTAATATAAGCAAAAAGTATTGAATTCGGCCGAACCGATATCCGTACTTTTAGCTCCGCCCCTGGTTATTGTCATAGTCATCGCTATTATAGTATTATTATCATTTTCATCACAGTCTTTCACATTCGTTTTTCTTAAAAATATTTTAAACGGTCTCTATTGCCACTGGCAAAATAGTTCATAAAAAATTGGGCATACGCTTTTTTTTTTAAATTATACGCGAATTTGCGATCAAATAATTCAACAAAAAAAGAAAAAGTATACATGGAGGATAGAATTTAGAATCTTAATCTAGTTTTGAAAATAGTTAAAGTTCCCATAGAAAGCAACGATGGGTAAGAGACAATGAGACTGCCGGCCGCCGCGCGCTCTAACTGCATATTTTTCATCGTAGATTAAATAATTACTAGAGCAATCACTACAAGAAAATGCTTATTTTGTGGGGGTTATTTTGATAATTTGTGGCGGTTTACGACCCCCACAAAATGAATTGTGACGGTTTTTAAAAATGCCACAGTTATGATTGCCACGAGCTATATTGTGACAGTTTTTTGAAATCTCCACGACAACCCCCACAAATTAAATTTTAAATTTGTGACGGTTTTCAAAGACAATTAGTGGTAGTTTATAACCCCCATAATATGATCCCAGTGATTTAAAAAAAAATATTTGTGGGGCCTTATAATCGCCATTATATGATATCATTGTATAAAAAAAATTAATGGACTGTGGCATTATTCCATTACAAATAACCAAAAAAACAAACATAAAAAATTCCAATCCTTATCAAACTATATTGATACTAACCAAGGTAATTCTTTACATGCAAAACATCATCTCAGCTAATACAAAGTGTCTAATACAAATAGTCGAACACAATGGAATGTTGCTACAACATTGTAGAACAAAATAAAAGCTAAAAGCTATTTCACCAGAATATAGAAATGGAAAGAGGAAGTTTGTCATTCAACATCGATGGAAATCTCCTGTCTCCTTTGTTTGGTTCAGAATCTAGAAAGCATTATTACCAGCGTAAGGGGTGATTGTTGCTGCTGCTTTTTGCAAATGCTTTAACAGTTGCAAGGTAAACACCTCTTAGGAGAGAAGGCCAATGTCAACTCATAGAATGAATTGTAGTTTCCAATTTCAACCTGCACCAAAAAACTTTTTCTTTATGATGAATGACAAAAAGGAACTTGTTCCTCTCCATGAAGCAGTACTTGAGGTTATCTGATCTGTATTCATAGTGCTAACCTATTTCGTATCCATGTTTATGTTGTATATGAACTGAAATGGAAACAATTATGAGCTGTAAATACGTACCTTCATGTTTTTAGTATTGAGTCATATATTAAACAAGCTGATGACTTAAATGCATACAATGGTGAATCTTTTAAACACACGATCTCAAAGAACTTTGCGAAAGGAAGATGTCATGCCAAATTGCTATCATCCTCCAATGGTATATGATCTGTAGAAGTAGCAAAGGGCCAACCAATATACATGATTCAACCCATAAAACATTCAGAGGAAAAAGAGGACTTGAAATATACTTACAGAGTTTTCTTAATACTAAGGTAGAATACTAGTGTAGCAGAAGTGGGATTTTGTTTCACGAAGCAAAAGATACAATAATGTTGTTTGATTTCATTCACAACAAATTGTCAATATCATCATTAGAGAGCCAATCATCAGTATTGTTTCTACAATGGCATCCAATGTGAATAATTATAAACTAAAAGATAATAGAGGTTAATTCACTCTAGTCTAAGAGACGTTAGAGGTCAATAGTACATTCTACTCTAAGAGAACCTGAAAAGAAAGAGATCTCACTCGTTATCTCATGAATTCATAGTGAAAATTAAGTGAAACAGTATGGTGTTTTCTGGATCGACTATAAGGCGAACGGTAATCTCCATCGCAATGGATATACTCATTTCATAGTTCAGTTACAAGTTTTAAAGATTTGTCAGTCCAGTCCTTTTTCTGCTTCCTTTTCCCTTTAATTCCTTTTGATATTCAACATATGTCCTGTGGCATCGCATTGGCAACTGGAACTTGGATGCAGAGGAAGCACATTCCTAAACCAATAGCCTAGCCAAGTGTTCTGTTTAATAGATCACAAAGATCATTTAACTAATAGTAAAAAGAATTTAGCCTTGAGATTCCAGAATATCTGTTCAACTACCCATATAAAAGGAATATAAAGTATAGGTACAATAAAACAACTCAGCAAACTAATATGGCTAAAGAAATTGGTAGCTAGTAGAGGTGTATGATCAAATGGAGCTGAAACATATTACTTATGACTCGACAGCTTGATAGCAAGATAACAACAACTACCTAGCAAAATCCCACATAGTGGGGTCTGGGAGGATAATGTGTACGCAAACTTTACCTCTACCCCGATAGGGGCAGAGAGACTGTTTTCGATAGATCCTCGGCTTAGAAAGACGAAAATACTTGATAGCAAGATAAAAGAGAGAAAAATAGAGTTTCTTCCTCTAACCTAGAGCATAAGTCAATTTTCCAACAGATTGACAAAACATATACTACGTAATCATCTTTGTACATTTCTGCAGTCAGTTGTTATGCAATGGCACTCTTAACTGTCGGAAAGTATTTCAACCATCTACCTTTCCAGTAGCCATATTTTGCTACATATCTTCGAAGAAAAATCATAAAAAGTATATACTGTATACAAGTCAAGATTTCTGGCGAATAGGTTAAAAGAAGAGAAACATAAGGTAGAAATGTAAAACAAGAGATAAAAAGCACTGCTACTTATCCAGGAAAGAAAAGCTGACCTGACAAGCAGCTGCTCTAAAAGAACTGAAATTGTGACGTCCAACAAGAACGTTGCATGCCTTCTGGAAAATACACAAAACAATTCCATTATAGAGGATCAGAAAACCAACATGAAAAAGATTTGTCAAGTTAGTCAACCTACATGGCAGGAAGATCCAGACTCTCAGGCACATGCCAAGCTCGGTCTTTCTCGAAGCTTGATACCCACTCCGGCCCAGATAACAAGCGGTAGAAGTACCTAAAATAAGATTCTCAAGGACCAACTCTCAGTCATCTCATAATCACAAGTGTCACATGGAATGACTGGCAAAACCAAGATTTAGCATGTAGTTAAGTCATAAGTGTGTGAAGTGGGTACCCAAATATTGAGTGTCTCAGACTTGCAGCGCCTTATGGGAACAAAAAATTACTTAGACTAAAATCACCATTATTCTGCTAAACATCAAATCTCAAAATGGAGAGAACAATCAGTAGTAACATCATCCTAGCTGGACAGAAGACTATTCCCTGGGGCTAACCTTCCACGCGCACATCAGAAAATCAATTTTAAGAGATGGCATGTCACATAACCATTTGAGCATGTACAGATTCAGTATGCAAACTAATTCTACATGATCAAGATATTGATACCTACATGCGTTCTTGAGCTTTATATCTGGCATGAAAATCAGCTGGAACACGCCCAACGTCAATAACCATTATATCACCCCTGTTCTTCTACAAGCAAATGATAATGAACAAAAATAGTGAGTACTTCCAGATAAAACATTAGGAGATACAAGGCTTTGGTATCATGACAATTGATTTCGCTACCACCAAAACATGTGAATCCGAGTTTCACTCTTAATGTAATTTAACAGACTTAAATATCAGTTTGATTATTATTATATTTTGTTGCAGGAAATGAAAGGTAACAGTAAAAGGAGAAAAAAATGAGTGGTTTACATGGTTGAAGCATCCATAATTTACTTCTAGTTGATTGGAACGAATGAGTAAGGTGGCGCGCAGATTTCCCATCCCTTCCTCTTTTACTTTGGCTTCTTTCTCACTTGCTTCTCGAAACGTGGGAAATAGATCTCACCCGTCCATATTTATTTCCATTCCTCCGACCCTCCTATTTCTGCCCCAACTAAACATAGAATAAAGTAACAAAAGAAGTTACCTTGCTACTCTTCCTCCCTTTTGTCGTTCCCTCTGTATGTCTTATCTTCCTAAAGGGACTTAAGGAAGTTGGGACTTTGAAGAACAAGGATTTGATTTTCTTTTAAGGTTCGACGAACAAGGATTTGACTTAACTTCATGCCCATCATAAAAGACACAATCATACCTGACTGAATGTAATCGAACCCATGTAAATTTCACCTGACTGTCTCAGATATACAATTCTAGTTTTAACCTTAAAGTTTACATTAACCTTGTTCATCACATAAAAGGGTTCTTGCTTATTTTCCTTTTACACAGGATAGGACATCATTTATTCACGGATAATCCAAGGGCAACTGAGCAAAGATGATCATCCTCTTGATCCTATAAGACCTCAAATCATTTTCTGCAATAATCCCCAAAAATTTGAAGTTTGGCGTAGGCAAATTCGGATTAAACATATTATTAGCAATCAATACTAAACATTTAGTCTTCATGAAAACAGAAATTTTAAAGAGAAAACCTCTTGAGTTGTAGTATCGGTTCTCAACATCAAAGTCATGTTCATCGGGCACTTCGTCTGAGGACACGAATCCATACTCCATATCTGCATCTGCCAAACACACGCACACACAAAAATCGGATAAAAAGTGCAAATTAAACATAATACTAGCAAATAATTACTGAGTAAATTACCAGAACCAACCAATGGCTGATTTGAGATGAGTAGGAATCAAAAACAAAACAAAAGAGAAATTTTGAGCTGTGAAAGAAAAGAGAATCTTCACTCCAAAGTTTCGCAAACCCTTCTTCATCTAGCTTTTGTGAGGTGACGGATGTCACGATTGGGGAGTATTGTGAGAACTCCGGGACTTTGATTGAAAAAGAGAGGGAGTTAGGCTTTGGTTGGATCTGTAGAGCTCAGTAGAATGAGAGGGAAAGGGGTTAGAAAGAACAAGAACGAGAGGGAAAGGGAAAATAAAGACCCGCCAACTAAAAATTAGGCAAATAATTTTATTACGGAGGTTTAATTCTAATAAACCTCCGAAAATTATTAGAATAGCGGAGGCTAGCTGAAACGCCGAAACTGAAGCAATTTGCGGAGGTCACTATTAACCTCCGCAATAAAACCGTCGAAAAGTAACACTTTTTTTGTAGTGAATAAAAATAAAAGTCGGCCACAGTAATCTCACTGAATAGCTATAACAGAAGGAATTCAATAGCTCTATATAAAGATTGTAGTACATCACTCATTTGACTTAATATATAGTTCATAAGTTGAGATATCTCTTCATTAACCGCCATGGCTCATAGATTAATAAGTGTTTCATTGATGATTTTGTCACTTTTCCTTAGCATAATAGTAGCTGCCAATGGAGATTTAGCAACCAGTATTAGTACTATTTCTACTTTGAAAGGAAGGAACGTGCATGAAATAGACCGACTTACAAATATGCTGATGGGAATGGGGAGTCGTAGAAGGCTACAACAGCAATGTTTCTGCCAGTATTGTGGCACACCTACCTGTACCTGTGGTGCCTTTTGTAGTACTTACTTTTGCTGCCTGTAAAACCTCTAGCACAAGAGGAGAAGAAATTTCCTACCTATTTGAGTGTTAGAATAAGTGTAATCACTTCAATATTGTCTATCTGATAGTTCAGCTGTTTATTTTTAAGTTGGTTTCCTAGTACACTTAAGTCTGTATCATGTCTTCCTCTTTTGTGAACTAATTGATGAAATTATAGATGCAAGAGTATATTATATACGTATGTTTGCTGAATTTGCATGTACGGAGTTGGGAATACATGGCATGATGCACCAGCTTGCATAGCACATCAGAGATGTCATCAGACCCATGGGCAGAACTGAGCTTGATCTATAATTTTCCCAACCACAAAATAATCAATCAGTGAAAATAACATAACGGAAACGCACTAATTGAATGGGAAAAGGCACAAGTACCCCTCAACTTATGACCGAAGTTCAACTACACACATTTCCTTTATGGGTCTTATTATCCCCCTAAACTATCCTAAAGTGGAATAAATATCTCCTTGAAATGACATAACCAGATTGTTCTTAGAAGACAAAATACACTCGCCTGCCATGCGTATATTTTATTACTCCTTTTTTTCCCTCTCATTATGTTCCTTATTTTGATTTGTTGTTCTATTCTTTTATGCCAAATAGCAACATCATGACAACAATGTAGACCAAAATTTTAATTTTCCTATTTTGTGTTCAGTTTAAAAGATGATATTCCCGTATGTGATGACCCAAAAGGTCATCTTATGTTATAGAACTCGATTCTGTGTTTTGAAGCCTTCAAAACCTCATTTTATTCCTCCTTGATTTGTGTGCGTAGTCCGGACGTGTTTCCAGAAAGCTTTTATGTGGAAAATTGATGAAATAATAATTTTTGGCCTAAAAAGTTGATTTTAGTTGACTTTGGTCAACATTTTGAGTAAATGGACCCGGACCCGTATTTCGATTGTCCCGGAGGGTCCATAGTAAAATTGGGGACGAAGGCATATGCCTGGAACTGGATTCGGAGGTCCCTAACCCGAGTAATGATTTTTTGATGAAAATTGTAAGACTGAAAATATAATAGTTTAAAGAATTTCATTAATGTTTGATCTCGTTGGTATCGGACCCATATTTTAGTTTCGAAGCCCGGTACATGTTCAATATAATATTTATATCATGTCTGTGAAATTTGGTGAAAAACGGAGTTGATTTGGCGTGATTCGGGCGTCCGGTTGTGGAAATAGGAATTTCAAAGTGTTCTTGAGAATTTCATGTGATTTGGTGCTAAATTCGTAGTTCTAGTTGTTAAATTGGCGATTTGATCGCACGAGCAAGTTCGTATGATATTTTGAGACTTGTGTGCATGTTTGGTTTGGAGCCCCGAGGGCTCGGGTGAATTTCGGATAGGCTATAACGTGTTTTGGGACTTAGGGAATTTCGCTGGTACGACTGAACTTGTTGCAGGCCTCTGATCTCGCATTTGCGAGATCGGGCATCGCAATTGCGAACCCTGCAGGTTTCGCATTGCGAGCCTCTCATTGCATATGTGAAGAGTACCTAGACCAGGCAGACCTCGTAATTGGAGGAATTCTTTGCATTTGCAAGTGAGGCTGGAAAGGCAGTGATCGGAAACACGATCTTTTTGTCGCATTTGCGGAGAGTTATGTTTGCAATTGCGAGCATAACTTCGCAATTGCGAAAGCGGTAGAGTTGTGAAGGACCTCACATTTATGATGGTACCTTCGCATTTGCGAAGCTCAGGTCGCAAATGCGACATCTGCAGTTGTGTAAAATGGTCTTAGATGGAATTTTTTATTCATTTTCCAAATTTTCAAAACCTAAACCTCAAGAGGTGATTTTCTAAAGGACATTTCTTCCCCAAATTATAGGTAAATGATTCTTAACTTATTTCTGTCAATCTTTCACTTTTTATAATAAGATTTCAACCTAGAATCTAGAATTTGCATGGTGGAATTGGGAATTTTTGGGTAGAAGCTAGGGATTTCAAAATTTGAGGATTTAGACCTCAAATTTGAGGCCGGATTCCAAAACCAATTGTATATCCAGGCTCGGAGATGAATGGGTAATCGGATTTTAGTCCGAATTTTAGGTTTGGACCAAGCGAGCTCGAGTGTTGACTTTTTAAAAAATGGCCTAAATTAAATTCTTTGCTATCATGGGTAATTCCTATGGCTTGAATTGAATTGTTTGGTTGATAATTTGTTAGATTCTATTTGTCCAGAGACTTCTGTGAAGGAAGAAGCGGTGATTGATCCTTGAGTTTGGCCGAAGGACCGAGGTAAGTATTGTTTCTAACCTTAACTTGAGGGATTAGGTGTTATTTGCTTATTTGCTACGTATTTGAATGTTGAGTACAATGTATAGATGAGGTGACGAGTATCTATATGTTGTTGTCGAGTCATAACATGTGAATGAGCTTTATTCTTGGAAATGTTATGTTTTGATCATATTGTTCATGTGTGTGAGTACGTGATTTTGCCACGCTTAAATTACTCCTATAAAATTCCTTCGAATTAGGATTTTTCTTTTATTATTTAAATTTTAGGAATTAATTGCATGATTTTGTGTCTTGTTTGAACTTTTGTGTGCATTTTAATTGATATAATTCCAAAAAATACAAAATAATACGCATTTTAATATTACAAAAATAAAGAAAATAACAAAAATGGTTCTTTTGCATTTCTACTTTTAATTTTTAAAATTTGTCTTAAGTTTTCTTTTAAATTAGGAATTAGTTAATTTTGGAAATTAATTAGTATAATTTTAGAGTCAATTTGTATCTTTTATTTTTAATCTTGCATTTAATAAAATCAGAAAATTAAAAAAAAAATATAAATAAATAAAATACAAAAGAAAAGAAAAGAAGAAAAACAAACAAATGCAAGTGAAATAGAAAAGCAAGGGCTGGCAAATGTTCGGGCCAATGCTGTTCTTAGCCCAAACAAATCCTTCCCAGACCCGTTAAACCAGGCCCAAACCCCGTCTCACTCGGCCTGCCCCCGCCTTAAGTGAAACGGTGCCGTTTCATTGCAAAATAATCCCAGCCGTCAATGTTAAGTGATCCAACGGCTCGGAACTCGGGTGTCCTAGGTATAAGTATGTCCTAACCTTACCCACCCCTCCAACGACCGTCTCTCTCACTCTCTCAAACCTCAGAGACGTTCCTCGCTGACTCCGCTTAAAACCGCCGCTGGAAATCGCCCCACGGCGGTAGTGATCATCCAAACTCTTCCAAACTTACAACCCCACACTATCTCGATCCTTCCATTCCAAATCCAACCTTGTCTTCCTTCAAATCCCAGATAAAACCCCCAAATCCTTGAAACCCTAGGCACCGCCACCACCGTGCACGGCGACGCCACCACCAAATAACCCCAACTCTACACCATAAATTCCTCTCACCTTCCTCTACCTAACCCCCAAACCAGAAACCTCCAAATCCAAATGAAACCCTATTAATCTTATATTTTTTTTTGGTAAACCGCTAGGCAAGCGCCTAGGGCTAATTTTTTTATATATAAAAGAAAAGAAGATACAACAATTAGAAAAAAGTGCAAATAAGGGGGACAATAGCACCGGTGTTGTTGCCTATATGCCTTGGCTATATAATCACTCCTCTGCGCCTCACATTGCCTTATGGTGGCAGCCTCATATAGAGAATTCATGGTGTAGCTGCCAGCAAAGTCTCACGAGGGCATATAATCTAATAGCCGTGTGGATATTTTCCAAAGACATAGGACCAAGGCAACACAAACCAGGCTAAACCTTACCTTACTAATCCTATTGAGGCAAAGAAAACACCTCACCTATTAGCAAGCATGTAAAAAATAAGAACTTGAACGGACCAAATATTCTATGATCATCACAGAGTTTATAACATACTCTGTGATGATATTACAAATGATATTACTTATAAAATGATAAAATAGAATGAAATAGGAATTAAATTCTTGTCCCTTCTTGTCCAAACTTGTAAAATCTTCAATTTGTAATTCTTTGTTGTTTTCCTCTATCGTGTTCAAAATGTATTCAGAAAACATAATTTCTTTTTTGAACGGTTGGACCTCGTTGATGTAGTTGGGGCAGTCTGCTTTTGTTTGGCAGCTCTCATTGGAGGTCGCCTAACATTTAAAAAATCACTAACCTTGTCGTCCCAACTATTTTTCCTTGTATGAGTCTTCTTACCTTTGCCGCTATGCATTGGTGATAGATCCCCTTTTCTTGATGTCTCTGCCCGACATTGATTTATAATATCTTCTTCCTCACCTTCTTCATATGTATCTCTACCCACAATTACCGGATTTGGCATGTCATGATCAAGACCTTGTGTCACCATAGTGTTTCCTTCCTGCCTTCTAGCCAATGTTGCATTATGTGATGGTTGTTCTACATTTTTCAATTTGTTCCTGCTCCTACTCTCACAACTAGTGCTGCCAGTAACAACATTTAATGAATTCACAGGTTTTGTATTTACCATTGCATCCAACTTGCATTCCTCTGCTGAAAAAACAGGAGTTGTTGTGATGATTTGCTGCTGCCCAGCTTCTAATGTTGCTGTTGCATTTCGATCATCAGCTGGACTGGCATCTAAAATATTTGTACTAGATTTCTGCTGCTGAAGAATAGATATAGGTGCTGCTACATTTTTGTTTGTAACATCAACTGGAACTATTTGCTTGGTTGTTGTTGCTGCCCTATGAATCGAGTTTCCAACTTCTGCATTTCGAGTAGCAGCAGTTGGTGAATTTCTGGGAAAAATGCAGGAGCATGAAGGTTCAACTTAGTCGTGGGACTGGATGTATTTGCTCCATGATGTTTTGGCTTTACTGGAGGATCAAACTCCTCACCTGCACTCTCCTGATCGACTGCCTGATCACCTTCTTCAGAAGAGTAGCCTGCAAAATCATCACCCCAATTTTCTTCATCATCCTCCTCCCTTTGGTCACGCCACAACATGGAGTTAATAGCCATTTCCCTCATCTTTGCTTGAATAACCTCATTGTTGTTCCCATTTGATAGAACATGTTGCCCAGATTCACCATCAAACTCCCCAAAAGATTCCATTGATTGTGAAGGGACGTAAAAAACGGAAGTGTTTAAAGTGACCAATGGTTGTTTCACCAAAGTATTGTTCATCATCATTTCATTCTGGACGATTTTAATGATTTGCTCAACATGAGGATTGGAAAATTGCAACCTAGGTGCATTGGAAATATTGTCACGACCCCAAACCCGATCGTGATGGCGCCCAACACAATTGCTAGGCAAGCCCGACCATTTGCACTCTCA
>MU779769.1:80578-95996 GCA_026770625.1 Nicotiana glauca | reverse complement strand
TATTTTTATACATGTTGTAACTTATGCGTTTTTTAACTTTAAACCGCTTTTATTATTATTATTTTAAAGAGAATTGCAACGTCATGAAAACCCGTCTCAAACCACGTCACATAAATGCACCCGCAGTTTCCGATACATTTCGACTTCGTTGAGATTTTGAATTTGGGTCACATAAATATGCACCCGAGTTTAGGAAGGTCATTTTTAAAATAGCGCGCCTAAAGCAACTACGCGTTTTTTACTTTGCGAGGGCCATGAAAATTTTCTAAATGACACACCTCGATTTCTGAAGGATTAAAATTAATTAAGTGAGGATCATGGATTTTGTGATTTGATTTTCCATGGCACGTCTTAAATTATTCTAACAAAAGGATTTTTATATTTAATTTTGAGGGCCATAAATTATACACATGGGTTTATTGAAATAAAAGAGGTTATTGCTTTCGAAAGGATTGCTTGCGTCTTTACCAATTCTATTTGCTGCAAAATTTGATGTTTCTTTATTCAACTTCAATATGGCTTAGGTCAATACACCCTACTGTCCGTATGCACACATGTATATATAATATATTCATGTCCTATCATTAACAATGTGCAATTTTAAAGGACACTTCTGTATCACAAAATAATTTTTAAACATGTACTCTTCCATATCACTACTATTATCTTTACATTTCAAATCATAAATATTTAAAGTATTTCAACAATAAAACTAAGCACCGTATTCAGAATCTTCAAATCCAAAGACGCCATAATTTCAAATCACAGGAAATGTACCGGCACATGAAAGATAACTAACATGGCCTAATTTATTCAAGCATAGTCTCCTAATCTAGCACAAAATAAAGTGCAAAATGAAAATCTGACTTTAGGAATTTAAGAAATTGACTACCAAATAAGCATATTTTGAACATTAAGCATCACAAATATATTAAACTAGAGTTACCAAGTTTTAAATTTAACCAAACAAAGACAACTCGGGCATTGAAGGAAAAGGAAGAGAACAGATGGTGAAAGTGTAAATTAAAACAATCAGCAGAATATGAGGCATCCAAAACTTAAAGCATGTGACCATTGCTCATACACTCATTTAACTAACATACTTATAAAAACTGCACTTTCACAATTGTCACATGGAACTCCATTTCTATATATGAATAGAAACTCTAAATTACACATAAAGAATCGCAACAAAGAGATGAACAAGAATAACCTTTAGAGCAACTATCTTTTAGATTAAAGGAAGCTGAGCCCCCATGGAAGGTGTACAACCCATTATCTACTGCTAATAACAAAATAATGGCAGAAAACTGACCGAGTAAAGGTCCAATAACAGAGGATTCGAAGCTCAAGCCCAGCTGAGTAGAACATCAGCAAAATAATTCAACCAAACCCAGAAAATCAATGCCAAGCCAAGAGAATCCAAGCCGGTCCCTCCAATTCCAGCTTTCTTCTTCTTTTTCTAATTTTTGTTTGGAACTCTTTCTTTTTCTTCGGATTTAGATCTGTTTTGTTTTCTTTGAGATTTTGAAAAGTTTGTTTTTCAACTCGTTGGTGTTTCTCTGTGTATATCTTCCATTTGAGAGTGAGAGTGAGAGTGAGAGGTGAGCTTTCATGGAGGGAAGTTGTCCACTCTCTGTTGAAGAGAAGAGAGCAGCGCCGCTTTGTGTGTGGGGTGAGATGTCTCCAAAAATCTGACCAAGCCATGTGTGTCCTCTCCGTTGATGAGTATTTTAGGTGGATTTTATGGAGGAAAGATGGTAGTTAGTGGGGAACAAGGAATGGGGGACAAAGCATGGGGAATAAAGAGAAAAAGGGGTTATGAGTGGAAATATGAGTTGTAAAGAGTAGAAGTGGGAAGGTGAGGGAAACCATGGGGTATTGGTGAGATAAGTGGAAAAAATTTAAATATGATCAAAAATTAGGTGTTAACATGGGTGAATTATTTATTTTTAAACTTAATCGCTGTTAGTTAACTAGTTTTTCAATTAGTCGACTAGATGTAATAAATTGACAATAATGAGTTCGACATGGCAAGAAAACTCTTTTAGCCAGCTTTTCCTGAAGGTGATTTTCATAGCCAAATAATGAGGAATCAGGTTCTCAATTGGGATTAAAAAGTCCCAACTTCACTCTATTTTTTCAAAATATTCCCTACTTAATGCCTTGGTGAAGATATCTGCAATTTGGTCTTCTATGCTACAGAACTTCATACATATCAACTCTTTCTCCACATTGTTCCTCAGAAAGTGATGCCTTACATCAATATGCTTGGTCCTTTTGTGTTGAACTGGATTCTTGGCCATGTTGAGTGCACTGGTGTTATCACATAGAAGGGGCACACTCTCAGTGAGTACCCTAAAGTCCTCCAGTTGCTGCCTAATCCATAAAAGTTGAGCACATCAAGATGCTACAATTACTGATTCTACTTCAGCTGTTGAAAGAGCCATTGAGTTTTGCTTCCTTGTGCCCCAAGAGATGAGACATGAACCTAGGAAGTGAGCTATTTCAGAAGTTTTTTTCCTGTCCACAAGATAACCTGCATAGTTTGCATTAGCATATCCAATGAGATGAAAATTGTCACATGAGGGATAATAAAGAACCATATCATGTGTTCCTTTAAGATATATCATAATTCTTTTGCCAGCCTTCAAA
This sequence comes from Nicotiana glauca, assembly GCA_026770625.1. Classification (NCBI taxonomy): domain Eukaryota; kingdom Viridiplantae; phylum Streptophyta; class Magnoliopsida; order Solanales; family Solanaceae; genus Nicotiana; species Nicotiana glauca. The sequence continues at coordinate 93,341 of MU779769.1, read as the reverse complement.
TGAGATTCCTTGGGATTCGATTGAAACCTTGCACATAGCCTCGCATTGAAGACAATATCAGGTCTGCTAGCTATGAGATAGAGAAGAGACCCAATAATGCCTCTATACATGGTTTGATTCACAGGAGGCCCAGTTTCATCCATGTCCAGTCGAGTGGCCATATAAATGGGTGTGTCCATCACCTTAGATAATTTCATGTCAAACCTCTTTAAGAGCTCCCTGATATATTTTTGTTGACAAATGAATGTACCATTTGTGGATTGTTTTACTTGAAGGCCCAAGAAGAAGTTCAATTCCCCCATCATACTCATTTCAAACTCACTTCCCATGAGTTTTGCAAATTTCTCACACAGAGAATCAGCTGTTGTCCTAAAAACGATATCATTAACATAGACCTAAACAATGAGCAGGTTCCTTCTCCGTTTCTTTAGGAATAGGGTGTTGTCAATTTTTCCTCTTTTAAATCCATTTTCCAAGAAGAACTTTGATAGCCTTTCAAATCAAGTTCGAGGAGCCTGCTTCAACCCATACAATGCTTTGTCCAGTTTAAACATATATTCAGGTTGTTCATGACATTCAAACCCTAGAGGTTACTTCATATACACTTCTTTCTTAAGAAGTCCATTCAGAAATGCACTTTGGACATCCATTTGGAACAAGGTGAATTCCATATGAGATGTAGAACCAATTAGAATTCTAATAGCTTCCATGCGAGCGACTGGAGCAAATGTTTCATCATAGTCAATCCCGTCCTCCTGATTGTAGCCTTGAACCACTAGCCTGGCCTTGTTCCTTGTGGTATTTCCATGTTCATCAATCCTGAATACCTATCTGGTTCCCATAATAGTTCGATTTGAGAGTCTGAGTACCAGGTGCCAAACATTGTTCCTTTCAAACTGATGTAACTCGTCTTGCATGGCTGTAATCCAATCTGCATCTTTCAAGGCTTCCTTGATATTATTGTTTTCTATTTTGGGAGAGAAAGGCTAAGAAGGCAAGTGAATTTCTGGCTTTTGACCTGGTTTGTACTGCGGGCTCAAGAGCGGTAATTATGTTGTCAAGAGGATGAGAGCTTTTGTGTCTCCAATTAGACGTCTGAGGTTTATTTAGAGAGAATGTGGGTACATTTGACTGGTTTTCCTGTGTTCTTATCTCAGGTGCTAGTAGAGTACCGTGAACTACATCAACCACTCTTTATTCAGTTTCAGTGGTTGTAATTGAAGTATATGGTTCCATTGAAGATGAGGCAGTGTTGTCTTCACTCAACTCTTTTACTTGGCTCATCATATCTGCCTTTTCATTTGTCATGTGAATGACTTCACCAGGGACTAGTAAGGGTTCTCCATTTTGATCTTCTTCAGCACTCTTCTCACAGGATGGATAAGACTCATCAAAAATAACATGAACACTTTCCTCAACATACTGAGTCCGGTTATTATATATCTTGTATGTTTTTCTTTGAGAGGAGTAGCCCAGAAATATTCCTTTATTACTATTGGAATAGAATTTACCAAGTTGATCCTTTCCATTATTGAGAATACAGCATTTGCACCCAAATGTTCTTAGGTGAGTCAGCTTGGGTTTCCTTCCATTCGGCAACTGTCACGACCCCAGTTCGCCATCCGTGAACTGTCGTGACGGTACCTAGTCTCTACAACTAGGTAAGCCTAAGAATGCAGAACATAACAAAGACTTGCGGAAAAAATAATCAAAAGCTAAAAATTTAACCGAAATAAACTATATTTAAAATGCTGCTCGGCATACATAATATTTAACTTCTCAAAACCAATACATACTCCCAAAACCCGAAAACCCATAAATCATAGGCTAAGAAATACTACATCGCTCTAACTCGGGAATGTCAAACAAGAACAGAAGAAAAAAATACAAAAGGGCTAAATACTAAAAGCATGAATAGAAAGGGACTCATCGATCTATGGACGCGAAAGATATACCTCGAAGTCGCTAGAGCTATCGCCTCACCTCAGGGGTGGTAGGATTGAGTCGCAGTACCTGGATCTGCACATGAAAAACATACGCAGAAAGGGCATGAGTGCACCACAGCAGTACTTAGTAACTGCCAAGCCTAACCTCGGTCAGGCAGTGACAAGGAAGGTCAGGGCCCTACTGAGATAAGATAATAATATAAGGTATGGCAGAATAAGATTAGTAATGTAGTTAAAAGCTAACGATAAGAATTTAATACGAGAAAGTAAGGAATGCAATAACCAAAACAGGGGCTAAAACGAACACAAGGAAATAACCGGGGATCTCTCAGTATCCCGAGGATCTCTTAGTACCCTCAATCTATACTAGGGATCTCTTGGTATCCTCAATGTATATGAGGGATCTCTTGGTATCCCGAGGATCTCTTGGTATCCTCAATATATGCTAGGGATCTCTTGGTATCCCGAGGATTAGTATCCTCAATCTACATGCCAGGGATCTCTTGGTATCCCGCATCTTAGTTAAATCCATAAACACGTACGGGGAATCTCCCAGGATGCCGTCCTATAGTCCCAAAGTAAAGCACATAGCACCAACACAAGAATACTCAAATATGCTCAATATCGTACCAAGTAAATAGTTAATTCTAGTCTAACATGCTTGACGTAATGCAATTAAGGCAGTTTACGCAAATAGGCAATTAAATCAACTAATCATGCTTTTCTAAACTAACAACAGGCTAAATTCGCAAGTACAATAAAATATGAAAAATGAACTCAATTGAAATACTTAAAGTAAAAATCGGATTTCCAATAATAAGCTCAAGTACGCCCTCGTCACCTCGCGTACAAGGCATTTCAATTATCAAATATATCATATCTTAGGGGAAGGTCCCCCACACAAGGTTAGACAAGCCACTTACCTCGAACCGTCTCAATAACCAATCTGAAACCACGTTCTTGCCACGAGTATCCGACTCCAAATGGCCGAATTCTATTCAATTCAATTGCATATTTTAAATAACCCTCCAAGTAACTGATTCTACAAAGAAATTCTAAGCTAATACGCTAAATTATGTAAAATGACCAAAATACCCCTCGGTCCCCCATCTCGAAATCGAGTAAAATTTATATTTCCAGAAACCATGCACTCTCACGAGTTCAGTCATATCAAAAGTACCAAAATCGAACATCAATTTGTCCCTCAAATCATCACTCAAAGGCCTCTAATTAGTTAAGCCCTAACCCTTCAATTACCACTACTTTTCCAAAATTTTGCATGCTTAAATTTATAAAAATCATTCCAATAACGAGTTTAGGGACCAACCCAATGAACTCCTCTAAAAATCTCTCTTGAAAAGTGCTTCCCAAGCTTCTTCCCATTTTGAAAAAGATGAAAAATGGCTAAAATTCACGAAGGCGAGAATTTATATGTTTTGCCCAGTGATTTTCGCATTTGCGGCTCTGGGACCACATCTGCGGAGCCTAGGTCGCATCTGCGGTAACCTTTCCGCAGGTGCAGTACCGCTTCTGTGGTAAACTACCCCATCTGTGGTTCCTGAAGAGATGGCCAAATTTCGCTTCTACGGCCACTTATATGCTTCTGTAGCCACTTAGCCGCTTCTACGACATCGCACCTGAGGAACCCAAACCGTAGGTGCCATTATGACAGAACCAGCAGCTCAAGGTGCAACTTAAATTCCAAAACCTTTCTGTCAACCATCCGAAATCATTCCGAGGCCTCCGGGACTACAACCAAAGGCACCAACAAGTCACAAACCACTATCCAAACTTGTTCCAATCCTTAAAACATCTAAAACAACATCGAAACCTCGAATTAACCATGGATTTAAGCCTAAGAACTCCAAAATTCTAAAAAATACGCTTTCGATTAAAAAGTCTACCAACCTCGTCCGAATGACCTGAAATTTTGCGCACATATCACATTCAACACTACGGAGCTACTCCAACTTCCGGAAGTCCATTCCGACCGTCGAATAAAAATCTCACTATCGGACCGAAAACTCTAAAAAATCAACTTTTGGCATTTCAAGCCTAAATTAGCTATGGACCTCCAAAACAGAATTCGAACACGCCCCTAAGCCCAAAATCACCCAACGAAGCTAACTGAACCATCGGCTATCCATTCCGAGGCCGTCTTCACACTCCTCTGACAATGGTTAACTTTCTAACACTTAAGATCTCATTTAGGGACTAAGTGTCCCAAAACTCTCCGAAACTCAAAACCAAACATCCCGGCAAATCAAAATAGCAGAAATAAACTCGAGGGAAGTGGTTAATAGGGGATTAGGGCGTTAATTCTAAAAATAACCTGCCGAGTCATCACATCCTCCTACACTTAAACATTCGTTCGTCCTCGAACGGGCATAGAGACATACGTGAAGTAGTGAAAATATGAGGGTAACGACTGCGCATATCCTGCTTGGTCTGCCAGGTTGCCTCCTCGACTGACTGACCCCGCCACTGAACCTTTACTGATGCAATGTTCTTTGACCTCAGCTTTCTAACCTGCCTTCCCAATATTGCTACTGGCTCCTCAACATAGGATAGAACCTTGTCCGACTAGACTGAACTAAAATCTAACACGTGCGACGGATCACCGTGATACCTTCGGAGCATCGAAATATGAAATACCGGATGAACACCTGCCAGGATGGGAGGTAAGGCAAGCTCATAAACAACCTCCCCAACTCGCCTCAATATCTCAAAAGGGACAATAAACCTTGGAATCAACTTCCCTTTCTTCCCAAATCTCATAACGCCCTTCATAGGCGAAACTCGAAGCAAAACCCGCTCTCCAACCATATAGGAAACATCACGAACCTTCCGGTCCTCATAGCTCTTCTGTCTGGACTGGGCTGTACGGAGTCTATCCTGAATCACCTTAACCTTCTCCAAAGTATCCTAAACTAAGTCTGTGCCTAATAACCTAGCCTCACCCGGCTCGAACCAACCCATCAGAGATCTACACCACCTACCATATAAAGCCTCATACAGTGCCACCTGAATGCTAGACTGATAATTGTTGTTGTATGCAACCTCCGCCAATGGCAAGAACTGATCCCAAGACCCTCCAAACTCAATCATACACGCACGAAACATATCCTCAAGATTTTGAATAGTGCGCTCGGACTGCCCGTTCGTCTAAGGGTGAAATGTTTTACTCAACTCTAAACGAGTACCCAACTCACGCTGAACGACCCTCCAAAACCTTGATGTAAACTCAGTACCTCTATCCGAAATGATGGAAACTGGAATACCATGTAGACAAACAATCTCACAGATATAGATCTCCGCCAACCACTCCAAAGAATATGTAGTACTTACAGGAATAAAGTGAGCGGCTTTGGTCAGCCGATCCACAATCACCCAAACAGCATCGAACTTTCTCGAAGTCCATGGGAGCCCAACTACAAAGTCCATGGTGATCCGCTCCCACTTCCACTATGGAATCTCTATTTGCTGAAGCAACCCACCTGGTCTCTGGTGCTCATACTCACCTGCTGATAATTGAGGCACCGAGCTACAAACCCAACTCTATCTTTGTTCATCCGCCTCCACCAATAGTACTGCCTCAAATCCTAGTACATTTTTGCGACACCCGGATGAATGGAATACCATGAATTGTGGGCCTTCTCTCGAATTAGCTCCCAAAGCCTATCAACATTGGGTACACAAACCTGACCCTACATCCTCAGTACTCCGTCCTCACCAATGGTCACATATCTGGTATCACCATGCTGAACCTTATCCTTGAGGACAAGCAAATGATGGTCATCTTACTAACTCCCTGATACGATCAAATAAGGAAGACCGAGAAACCACACAAGCTAGAACCCGACTGGGCTCCAAAAGATCCAATATCACAAACTGGCTGGCTAAGGCCTGAACATCCATCGCTATGGGCCTCTTCGATATTGGTAAATAAGCCAAACTACCCAAACTCTCTGCCCGGTGACTCAAAGCATCGGCCACAACATTGGCTTTGCCCATGTGATACAAAATAGTGATGTCGTAATCCTTCAGCAACTCCAACCATCTCCTCTGGTTAGATCCTTTTGCTTGAACAAGTGTTGCAAGATCTGGTGATCAGTATAAATCTCACAAGGCACACCGTACAAATAATGATGCCATATCTTCAAGGCATCAACAATAGCAGCTAACTCAAGATCATGGACAGGATAATTCTTCTCATATAACTTCAACTGTCTGAATGCGTAGGCAATCACCCTACCGTCCTGCATCAATATCGCTCCAAGGCCAATCATCGAGGCATCATAATAGACATTATAAGACCCCGAACCTGTAGGTAATATCAAAACTGGGGCTTTAATCAAAGCTGTCTTGAGCTTCTAAAAGCTCGTCTCACACTCCTTCGTCCACTGGAATGGAGCACCCTTCTGAGTCAACCTAGTTATAGGGGCTGCAATCGATAAAAAACCCTCCACAAAATGACGGTAGTAGCCTGCCAAGCCAAGGAAACTGCGGATCTTTGTAGCTGAGGATGGTCTGGGCCAACTCTGCACGACCTCTATCTTCTTCAGATCCACCTTAATACCCTCACTCGATACCATGTGGCCTTAAAATGCCACCGAATCCAACCAAAACTCACACTTCGAGAACTTAGCATATAACTTTTTTTCTCTAAGAGTCCGAAGCACAGTCCTCAAGTTCTGCTCGTGATCTTCCCGACTCTGGGAATACACCAGAATATCATTAATAAAGATAATGACGAACGAGTGAAGATACGAATGGAACACACTATGCATCAGATGCATAAAGCTGCTGTCACACCTCCTTTTGGCGCTACCGCACCCTGCGAGGGGCGTGGTAGAAGGAGTTTTTCCAATTAAAGGACAATCAAAATGGGATTTATTATTAAGAGATTCAGAGTCGCCACTTAGGAGATTTATGGTGTCCCAAGTCACTGGTTGAATCCCGAATCGAGGAAAGGTTTGACTCTATTTAACAGTCTGCGTACCAGAAATCCGGATAAGGAATTCTGTTAACCCGGGAGAAGGTGTGAGGCATTCCCGAGTTCCGTGGTTCTAGCACGGTCGCTCAACTGTCATACTTGGCTTAATTATCTGATTTTATAACATGCTTTAACTTATGTGCAAATTTTAACTTTCAACCGCTTTTGATTATTATTATTTTATGTGAATTGCAACGTCGTGAAAACACATCTCAAACCACGTCACATCAATGTAACCGTGGTTATTGACATATCTCGATTCCGTTGAGATTTGGATTTGGTTTACATAAATGTGCACCCGAGTTTAAGGTGGTAAAATTATTAAATACGCGCCTAAAGATGCTAACGCATTATTATTTTGGGGAAGGCCGTGCAATTCACTAAACAGCCTATCTCGAAGTCTAAGCATTTTTAATATATACATTTATGAGGGCTCCGCAATTTGTGCGTTTTATTTGGCGAGGCTCGTCTCATTCTTTATTAAAAGGATAAACCTAAAGTGACTACATTTTTTCTATTAAGTTTGTCTCTAAATATAAAGAAAAGGTCCTAATTAATTACATGCTTATAAGTTCGGGCCTCTTATTAGTTATTAGATTGTTTCGCGCCCTATTCTATAAGTGAATATTACTAAAGCTGAAATTATAAATAGCATACGAGATTGACAAAATATTAAAACAAACTAACCATTCTCTAATTAATTTAAACTAACATTTTTTAGAAGATTGAGGCTAATGGAATTAACTACTAGAGGATGTTACTAGCTGGATTTAAACACTGGCCTATAAACTGCCTAATGGAATCAGATTTTTTTTTAGTAGAATTAGCTAAATAATTAAGGCTACATCGCACTAGGAGGAATGACGAATCACTAATCCATTAGAATACACAGTCCTAAAATCTGTCCTAAATACAAGCACTAATTAAAGATGAAGTCTAAGTAACTAATCTATTAACTATTTGTTCATTATACAAATTACACAACTAACTACATTTAATCTGCAATCGACAACCGCAAACTGTGGTTTAAAAACCAAACAATTCCAGTTAAGCACAAAACTACCTCATGCATTTTTATTGAGTCATGAAACTAAACGTTACAAATACTTATCACAAATCTATTAACTACAAATACAACATTAATTCATCAATCACCCTATCATTTCATTTCACTTTTACATCTCACAGCTACATCAGTGTTGATTCGAAAGTGTACCTGGTATTGGAAAAAGAAGAAGAAACAGGAGTGATCAGCAGGGCAGTAACAATACAGCAACAGCAACAACCAACAAAACACAAATATTCTTCAACCCCAGGAATGATTCAAACAACCCAAGCAAATAGCAGAAACCAAAAGATTGACCCACAGCAATACCAGAAAACCAACCAAACTAATTGAACCAGTACAGCAAGTTCAACTCCAAAATGAATCAATGAACCAAACAGAAAAGAGAGATTGGCTTACAACACTACCACCACAAGTCAAATGAATTCGAAAGATGCACTAGAGTTACTTAGGATCAGTGTTAGTGTGTTTTTCAGGAAAATGAAATCAATGAAGCAATGGGGTTTTCAACTCTCAAATTCTTTTTTTTTATTCTGACCTCTTTTCTTTTAAAAGCCCCTCCTTAATTATGTCCAAGTCTGCCCTATTTATCTCCAAAAACAGACCACTTTAAACAACTTAATTAAAATAAGAAAAAGTCACATCTTCTTGAGCCCCGTAATCCCACTACTATATGTCTTGTCTCCCACTATATTAAATAAATATATTAGTTCTCACTACAATATGTCTTGTCCCCCACTATATTAAACAAATGCCTTATTTTAATATTATTAGAACTTAGTGGGCAGAGCACTAACATAAATAATTCTTCAAGTTTTAAAATCCCGTATTACCCCTGAAATTACTGAAATTACTATTCTACCCCCCAAACCTTCAATCCGTAACAAAATTATCAATTGACTAAAATTGGTTCCTACAAACACCAAATCATTACAGCTATAACCAAATTCCTAATCAAATTCAACAATTAATCTCATGAACAAACTCATAATCAACAATATTTAAGAATCACTTCAACAAAGTCAGATTCACATCAGAAACAAACTTAACAGAATAATAAGTAGATTCAACTCACTAAAAATCAATCATCAGTTGAACTCCAAATTAACCAAACCAAGATGAAGGATTCAGTGACTAAACTAACACACTTCTAGATTAACCTAAACAAGAACAAATGAACACTGTAAACATACTGAACGAGAACAAACTAATTTCATATGCAAGAAATGATGAACAACAAAGGAAAGTAAAAGCTCAACAGACCACTACTAAATAATCACAAACAAACCGAAATCTCATTCATATGCTCATATCAAAATCAAGTGAATAACTACCTACATGCTAGCAGAGAACAAACAAAAATCTGCTAAAGCAAAACTTAGAAAAAAAATGCCAAATAAGGCCTCGAACAAATCTGGAAAACACTACGAACCGTAGACGAATCTCGACATGGAAGCTTCGAAACTTGCCGGAAAAACAAAAATGAGAGGCATGGCTGTGTGTGTGCGTGTATGGTTGTTCATGCTGGTCGACATGGTTGTTAGCGACGTGAGTGGTCGACAGGGCTGGTGGTTATCGATGGGAGCTTGGAGATGGCAGTGGTGGTCGTTGGCTGGACGACGACTGGCAGGTTCAGGTGTGGGGCTGGACAGTCGCTTGGTTGGTGGGTGAAGACGAAGAGCTGGAGGAGAGCAGCCATGGCTGGCTGGAGATGGCGGAACTGGGCTGGTCGTTGTTTGGGTGTCGATGGTGGCCATGGCTGCTGGTTCGTTTGGAGGCTACGAAGCAGGTGGTTTGTTATGGCTGGTGGGAGGTGGTCCGGCGAGCTGGGCTGGTCGTTAGGGTGACGGGGAAGGGGTGGTGGCTACTGGACGACGGACAGGGGTGGTGCTGTGTATGTTTGTGTTTTTGTTGAAGATGGGGATGAAGGTGGCGGCTTGGGGTGCTTGAAGAAAGAGGTCCTTAGGGTTTTAAGGATGAAGAAGATGAAGGTGGCTGATGGCTTTTAGGATTTGGGTGTTTAGGAAATGAAGTAAAAAGAATGAGAGGGAAAAGGTGGGTCGTTTGGGTTATGGGGCGGACCGGGTCGGGTTGACCCGGTGGGTTTTGGGTTGGGTTTGTGGGATACTTGGGCCAGGTTAATTCAAATTGGGATAAGAGACCCAATCCGATTTTTCTTTCATATTTTTTGCTCTTCTTTTCGTTTATTTGCTCCAAAATTAAACTTAAATATCCTAAATTAAATTAATAAAACCAAAATTAACTTAAAATACTAATCAAATTCTAATAATAATTATCACACAAAATTAAACATCAATTAAAATAAAATCACACAATTTGGACATTAAATGCTAAAAATGCAAAAATATATATTTTTATGATTTTTCATTTTGTAAAACAAACTAAATTACTCCTAAATGTACAATTGAATCTTAGATGCAATATTTTTGTATTTTATATTAATTTAAACAAATAAACGTGCAGCGATAAATGCAAATAATTATCCAAAAATGCCGCAAAAAATTTCAAAATTGCACACAAAGGAAAATTATTTTATTTTGAATTTTTTGGGAGTAGTTCTCATATAGGGCAAAAATCACATGCTTACAGCTGCCCCTCTTTGTCCGAAAACATGAAGAGCTTTCGTGCAAAGATAAAGTGAGCGAGTGATTATTGCTCGTTTGAGTACTCCGTGTGAAGCATTTTTTTTTTGAAAAGATTTGACCGAACCTTTGCTTCAAAAGGTCTTCTACATATCCCTGGCTAAAAGGGAATCAGGTCAATGTAGTTCAGGAAGTTTTGGTAGCTGGGACTACTATGGAACTGTGCTTTTGTTGTTACTGCTGTTGCATGCTGCTGCTACTACTTACGGACCTCCTTATTACACCGTGTTAAACCAAAAATAAGAAGCTAGACTAAACTAGTCTATGAATTACAAAATCTTATCTAGATCTTCAGACTTGCTCTTGTCGCCTTTCTTGTTGACTTGCTTCCTCTGATGTTTCTTCATTACTCGTCGGCTTCTCTTGGTTGCCGAACTTGGACTGCTTATTTCCTACTTGTGAGCTTCGAATTGTTTTTCCTCGAAGCTTGAACTGCTTTCTTCCGATTTCTGAACTTGAATTTATGCTGGGGATTTTTGTTGTACCTTTAGCTCTCTTGACGTGTTATTGACTTCAAGACTTGAAATGTAAAAGACTAAAATGTAAAGACTGAAATGTATTCCTCCGTTATACGGGCGGGCTCCCGACTTCGAAATTTGAAATTTAAAGACTGAATGTACCATCTTAGGAGAAAAAATTAATCTGACTAAGATTTTGACGCTAGGAGATAATTCATCAGACTAGGTCTAAATTTATGTGATCTCAGGAGAAAGATTCATCAGACTGAGGTTTTGATATCTTAGGAGAAAGATTCATCAGACTAAGATTTTGACGCTAGGAGAATAATTCATCAGACTAGGTCTAAATTTATGGGATCTCAGGAGAAAGATTCATCAGACTGAGATTTTTATATCTTAGGAGAAAGATTCATCAGACTAAGATTTTGATGCTAGGAGATAATTCCTCAGACTAGGTATAAATTTATGTGATCTCAGGAGAAAGATTCATCAGACTGAGGTTTTGATATCTTAGGAGAAAGATTCATCAGACTGAGGTTTTGATATCTTAGGAGAAAGATTCATCAGACTAAGATTTTGACGCTAGGAGATAATTCCTCAGACTAGGCCCAAATTTATGTTATCTCAGGAGAAAGATTCATCAGACTGAGATTTTGATATCTTAGGAGAAAGATTCATCAGACTAAGATTTTGACACTAAGAGATAATTCCTCAGACTAGGTGTAAATTTATGTGATCTCAGGAGAAAAATTCATCGGACTGATATTTTGATATCTTAGGAGCAAGATGCATCAGACTAAGATTTTGACACTAGGAGATAATTCATCAGACTAGGTCTAAATTTATGTGATCTCAGGAGAAAGATTCATCAGACTAAGATTTTGACGCTAGGAGATAATTCATCAGACTAGGTCTAATTTATGTTTTGAAATGTAAAGACTGAAATGTATTCCCTTGTTATCCAGGTGGGCACCTAATTGCAAAGACTTGAATTGTATTCCCTTGTTTTCCAGGTGGGCGCCTGATTTCCAAAACTTGAAATGTATTCCCTTGTTCTCTAGGTGGGCGCCTGACTGCCAAAACTTGAAATGTATTCCCTTGTTCTCCAGGTGGGCGCCTGATTGCCAAAACTTGAAATGTATTCCCTTGTTCTCCAGGTGGGCGCCTGATTGCTGAAACTTGAATTGTATTCCCTTGTTCTCCAGGTGGGCGCCTGACTTCAACAATAACTTAAAGTAAAACGCCATTCCTTTCTTCAGGCGGGCACCTGATTTCAACAACAACGTAAAGTAAAACGCCATTCCGTTCTTCAGGCGGGCACCTGATTTCAACAACAACTTAAAGTAAAATTCCATTCCGTTCTTCAAGCGGGCACCTGACTTCTGTCACACCTCCTTTTTACTGCCGTTTTTGAACGGAGCCTATTTACTACATCCCGAGAAGGGATATAATAAAAGGAAGTAGTTTTTCCAATTTAAGGACAGTCGGAACGGGATTTATTTATTTAAATTTCAGAGTCGCCACTTGGGAAAATAATGGTGTCCCAAGTCACCGGTTTAATCCCGAACCGAGGAAAGTTTGACTCTGTTACAGTCTGCGAACTAGAAATCCGGATAAGGAATTCTGTTAATCCG
>MU779769.1:2934-61579 GCA_026770625.1 Nicotiana glauca | reverse complement strand
TTGAGACTTGGATTTGGATCACATAAATGTGCATCCGTATTAAGAAGGTAATATTATCACAAATCGTGCCTAAAGTGTCTACGTCTTTGTTAACTTTGGGAAAGACCGTGAAATTTGTTAAACGGTCCTTCCAAATCTAAGATTTTTATAACAATTTATTTGAGGGCCCCGCAATTGTGTGTTTAATGCGGCGAGGCTCATCTCATTTTTATATTTTTTAGAGGCCAAGTTAAATAGCTAAATTTTCTATTATTATCTCTAATGGTCGACTAATTCATAAGTATGAGCTCAAATTTTTAAATTCAGGTTCGAATCCAGGCAAAAGGGCGAGACTGTGTAGCTCGTATCTCCGACTTCATATTTACCAATTAACTTCTATATTTCGGTACTTTTTATCTAACTGTCACTATGCTTGACTCTTTATTATTTTTTATTATGCATCAGCGTTGCTCTTTTCTTTTTGGCCCTAAACTTGAATTCAAGTATGCATGAACTGTCTAAAACTTTAACTACAAGAGCCAATTACATTTACAAGCTTATTAAGGTACCCGTTTACAATTACACTGCTATAATAGAATTTGCAATTTACTATTCAAAGGAAGTAAACATACTTGAATGGAAAACATAAACCTAATAAAATTGATAAACTAGCCACCTGATTGAATTACATTACAACTTTTAAATTCTGCTGAATACTAATCCTTGTAACTCTATCATTACCTTTAACTTTTAAATCCTATCTCAATTATGCATATATTCAGCATTAGAATTAAACTTTCAACCATACAAATACAGTAAACCAAAACAAAATGCCTAATGACAAAACACTTATTTTTAATGAAGTAAACAGTAACTATAATCACCTATAATAATACCTAAATCTATTATAAAGTTTCACTTAGTCCTTATTTGTGAAACAAAATCCAGGTACAACAATCACTAATTGAATCACAAATGACAATCTAAAAATGTTATAAAACTAACAGAGATTTAACTATAACAAAGCTTCAACTTCATTCATGTTTGGACTGGACTTTACATGTTGTGTTTCAGTAATAGTAGCTGGATATGTTGCAAAATAAGAGGGAAAATGAGGTTAGCGCGGCAGATGGCAATCAACAGCAGTCCAAAAGTAATTCAACAGCCCAAAGTTATGCTGAGCTCGAAACCAGAAACGAGTATAGAATCCGAGAGTGTTTTAAAATCGAATAGATCCACGTAAGTAAACCCAGAATCACCCAAATAGCTCAAAATTTGAATCTGAATTAACCCAAAATTGACTGATAAACCTCAGCAGAACTCCAAAACTTGAAACCAAATAGAAAACCACGAATATCTAGATAAACTCTGAAATTGAGCCAAAATGCTCGATGCAACAGTGCTGGTGTTTTTTTTTTTTTTTACTGCATTTCCTTTGGTTTTTGAATCCTATTTCAAATATGGAAATGAAACTAATGAAGGGGGAAATTTTTTTTTTGCTGAAAGGAAGCCCCCTCCCCAAGGCATTTGAGTGCCCTTTTATAGGCACCCAAGAGGTGAGCAATCTGATTTTTATTTTTCTTTTTAGTCCTTCCCTATTTTCAACTTTTACCCCTTATTTTCTGACTTACAATACAAGTAACTGCCTTTATTGCCTTGACCTCTACACTAAAGCCTACTCTAGAACCTTCTATAGCCTCTATAACTCCTATTCTATCCTTAACCCATTTTAATATTTACCAATTCTAATGATTCTGCCATTTTTCATACCCAAACTACCCTTGCCAACTTTCAAAAATTACTGCAGCCCCTTCCCCTTTGATCTTTGTCCAATTTGACCTTGCTAATCTTAACTAATGGGATTTTTACTAACAGCTATAACCAATCAAACTACTCTAAGCATTAGTCAAATAATTAAACCCAACTAGCATCAATTTCCAACAATTTCTAAGTCCAATTCATGAGAATAAACCTAAACAAACCTAATTAAACCAGGATTAATCATCTAAGGATTAATATTTAGCAAATAATATCAGCAAAATAAAATAACAACTAAGACTACTGAAATTAAAAGAGGGATAGACGACTTACTAGAATAACAAAATCTGGCCAGCCAAGACATTGGAATTCTCTAGTATCCATGATCCGTAACATCCCGAATGGTATGTTTTCGTTGAAAACATGCCACTAGGGATATTACGATCAGGTTTTGCTGACCATTCGATTCAGTCTTGAAATCTTGTGAGTTTTAGTGGGATTTGAGGGATTTTGATCATGGATTAGGGGTAAGGGAGGTCAGGGGAGTGTGTGGTATAAAAATGGAGTCGTTTGGCCTAAGTTGTGTTCGCCGGAATAGGGTTCCGGCGACACAAAAACTGATATTCGAAGGATTCGGACCTGATTCGAGGGAAACTATTTACGGGAGTGAGAAGGGGAAGTTTAGGGCTTTCTAGGGTGTAATTTTGGGAGGCAACGGGGGTAGCAGCGTTCACCGGCGGCGACCCCGCCGGCGGAGTTACAAAGATACGAGGATGGAGGAGGTTGTCTCTAAGGTTTGGCTTAAGCTTCAGACAATTATATCAATCTTGAGGAGATGGAGCCTCGACCGTCAGATTTAACAAGGATCAGCGGCTAGGATTACGCGGGGTGAAACGATGTTGTTTGGGCATCTCTTGGACCTGACTGGGTCAATATTTTGGGCCGAGGTGCTTATTTGATGATTTTTTTTTATTTATTTGAAGTTGGTATATATGAATGTTTAAAACTATTAAAAGTGAACTCAGCAGTTCAATTAACCCAAATTGGAAAGCATATTTGATTATCAACTGAATTCGATCGGAAATGACAGTCAAATGGAGGGATGATAGAGACACGGAACTCGCGTGTCTCTATTGTCTAATAGAGATGGTAGAGACACGGAACTCGCGTGTCTTTATTTTCTAATAGAGATGATAGAGACACGGAACTCGCGTGTTTCTATTATCTAATAGAGATGGTAGAGACACGGAACTCGCGTGTCTCTATTTTCTAATAGAGATGATAGAGACACGGAACTCGCGTGTCTCTATTTTGATGAGGCTCCGATATTAACAAGGTAAGGGTTAGGCTCGGGTAGATATCCGTTTGAGCTTGGACGGCTGAGGGTATTTTGAGCCCAAATTTGCATTATATTTTCTCTTTGTCTATTTTAATTCTTGTATTTTCACTTTCCTTTTGTATTGTATGCATCTTTATTTGTATTTTTGTATTTCGTCTATTATTTTTAAATTCTGAGAAATTATTTTAAAAAAATCAAAAATAAATGCAAAGCCCATTTTTGTCATTTTCTTTAATTTTGCTCTAAAACAAATTGCTACCTAATTAATACTAAGAATGAAATAAAATCCTAAATGCATATTTTGTATTTTTTAACATGAGTTATTATGCAACTAATTAATACGACAAAAAATGCAACAAAATTCCTAAAAATTATAAAATTATTTAATTTGAAACTTTTGGAATAATTTGCTTAGGGTAAAAATCACGTGCTCACAACTTCAACAACAACTTAAAGTAAAACGCCATTCCGTTCTTCAGGGGGGGCACCTCACTTCAGCTACAACGTAAAGTAAAACGCCATTCCGTTCTTCAGGCGGGCACCTGACTTCAACTAAAACTTAAAGTAAAACGCCCACCTGATTTCAACAACAACTTAAAGTAAAATGCCATTCCGTTCTTCAGGCGGGCACCTGATTTCAACAACAACTTAAAATAAAATGTCATTCTGTTCTTCAGGCGGGCACCGGACTTCAATTATAATTTAAAAAACTTCAAATGCAGTTTAAAAAAACAACGCCTTTTCGTTCTTCAGGGGGGCACCTAACTTCAACAATAATTTAAAATTTCAATTAAAACTTAAAACAACGCCATTCCGTTCTTCAGGCGGGCACCTGACTTCATTTTAAAACTTCAATTAAAACTTAAAGTAAAATGCCATTCCGTTCTTCAGGCGGGCACCTGACTTCAAGAACAATTTAAAACTTCAATTAAAACTTAAAACAATGCCATTCCGTTCTTCAGGGAGACACCTGACTTCAACAATAATTTAAAACTTTAATTAAAACTTAAAACAACGTCATTCCGTTCTTCAGGCGGGCACCTGATTTCAACAATAATTTAAAACTTTAATTAAAACTTAAAACAACACCATTCCATTCTTCAGGCGTGCACCTGATTTCAACAATAATTTTAAAAATCCAAAATGCGTTTTAAAAGACAACGCCATTCCATTATTCAGGCGGGCACCTGACTTCAACAACAACTTAAAGTAAAACGCCATTCCGTTCTTCAGGAGGGCACCTGACTTCAACAACTTAAAAAGGTAACGCCTCCGTTCTACGGGCGGGCTCCCGACGTCATCCTACTACTGTTGTCCTTTCTTCGCCTTGTAAACTATTTCCTTCCTTCAGAACCGGTTCCTTCAAAAACAAAACTTGTGTTGTCTTCCCTAGAAACTGCTGGGGAATTAATTACTTACCTGCTAGGGATAATACTGCTGGAGGAATCTCTCTTCTTCCCCTTCTTTTTTTTTCTTTTTTTTTCAAAACTACTCTTTTCAAAACTTTTATTTTCTCTCAACACTGCTGGGGATAAAAGTGTTATCAGCTGGGGATAACGTTGTTGAGGATAACGCTACCGGGGAAATTTTATTCCTTCAAAATCAGTGCTTTATTCTTCTGGAAGCTGCTGGGGATGACACTTGGCTTTTGCTCTTTCTGAACACCAGTTTCGTCCCATTGTTCTGTCCGCTGGGGGTACAACTCCTTTTATTAAAATTTATTATTTTCTTTCTTTCAGCACCACTGGGGATAATACTGGTTCAAAGACCACTTCCCTTGAAACTGGTGTTATCTTTTTTCTTCCCCAAGTGGATACCAGTCTTCCAGAAAATTTTCCAAATGAAAGAAAAATTTTCCGCCCCAGTTTGATAATCTTCCTCGTGGCATGCCTTTCCGCCATCAATGTCATTTCCTCTTTCCTGCTTCAAATCAAAGAAAATTTGTTAGTTTAAAATGCGGTGGTTGGTTGTGACGCTCCTGCTGGGGATGATTCTCCTCCTATTTCCCTGCTCTGCGTTTCATTGTTAAAACTTGCTGGGGGATGTTATTATTTGTTGGGGATGACATTCCTGCTGGGGATAGTTTTTCCCTTTCTTGCTTCCCCTCCCTCCTTGACGACTCTTTATGCACAAGCCTTTCACCGTTGTTTTCCACTGGTATCCTGACCACCCAAATTCCTATGACAGTGACCCTGCTTGAGGATCTTGCATGTTTTACTGATAAACCATTTTCTTCGTTCATCCTTGTCACTGGAAATACCTTTTCTGCTGGGGATATCCCCCTTCTTTTGTGGCAATCTAGGGAACGGTCATTTCCCCGACCTTCGAGTCTCATTGGCTTTGGCCTTGAGGTCATTAACCTTCGCTTTTTGCTGAAGTAACCTCCTTGACACTGATCCATCCCTTTGTCAATTTCCTCTTGCTGGGGAATATCCTCCTGGACACTGGCCTCTGTGCTTGTTTCCTCCTGGCTTATACCACTTGGATATTCTACTCAGATCCCGTCTTGCATAATTGGAAAGCTGATGGCAGATTTTGAAGTCATTTCTCACTTGTTTTGACCAAACAGGCTCTACTGGGGAATTTTTTTTTTTTGATGAAAGGAGAAAGATAAAAAGGAACAGAATAAAATACAAAGGAAAGAAATGACTCTTTTAACAAGAGAAACTAAAAAATAAAATCCTATCAAACGCGGATACCGACTCTAATGGTCATGACATGCACATATGGCCTATCCTCCGTCGTCAATCGTCTTTCAAGATTTCCATTTGGTGATTTCCTTCTGATTCTCACCCTTATTCGACTTGGAATGCCTGTAGGTTTTCACTATCATGTCTCTCTCATTTTGGTTTTTCTCTCAGCTTTCAGTCGCCTCAAGGTGCCCGTGAAGGTTTTCACCGATAAGACTCTCTCATTTGTATTACTTTTCAGCTGGGGATTGGGGTGTTACCGCTAAGACTCTCATATTTTTTCTGTTGGGGATCAGAGTCTTTTCTGATGGTAATCAGAGTGTTATGTTCACCGGTAAGACTCTCTCATTTGTCTGACCTGGCATCTTTTGAAGACTGATCGGAAGGTCTTTCTTTGGACCGTAATGTGGGATTTTGGATAGGCTAGAAAGAAAGGGTGTTAAAGGCTCAAAAACAAATCAATTTGGGTTCAAAATTTCAACCTTCGGAACTAGATTTATTTACAACAAACACAACCTTTGCCCCAGTTTCTTGCTTGAGGATTTTTTTGATTCTTATTACACTATGACCGAGCTGTAAAGCGCCTACGTATCCTCTTTGAGGAATCAGGTCAAACGTAGTTCCCAACCTGATTTCCTTGTTTGTTCTAGTTTTCCTTTTCACTATTATTTTTCTTTTCTTTTTCTTTTTCTTTTTCTTTTTCTTTCCTTATCTCTTTTTTTCTTTTTTCTTTTCTCGCTTCTAGTCTTTGCTACTGATTCCGAATGAGGGGTATGAAAGAAATCAAATAAGGCTCAAAGGGTTAACGAAGGGTAAGGTGTTTGGATAGCAGAACAAAATGCCTCCGTCATTCCAATCTTCAAAACATGTCAAGTGCAAACAACATAATTAACATTCATCATATCTTTAAAGTACTGTTGGTCAACACTCTCATTTTCATTATTATGAACGACCCCATGTCAGCATGGCCAACTTGCCTTTAACGGTTTTCTTTTTACTTGCCCCAGTTTCACATGACTCGGGCAACACTATCCTATTCTAGACTCCATCTACAAGATATGAAACAATAATGATCGTGGACGGTGTTTGTTGTTAGTATTACAAGCATGCATTTCCAATTGCTTTACCCTTCCTGAACCATCAATATTTACAAAGAATAATCAACCTATGAAACTTTGAGCCTCAAACAATGTGACAAAATGTTACCCTCAGCTGAGTGCATTTGCATTTGACTCAAAAACTCAACTTCTGTTCAATCCTCACAATTCATGTGCCCTCACTAGAAAGAAATCCCAAAATCACACTATTTACAATGTCAATAACAAGGGGCGAATTTACAAACATACTCACTCTCAAAAAGAGATTCAAGTGTTACAACATACCATACCATAGGCTTGCTCTTATTTTAAGAACGCTCGGTTGGAGATCCCATAAGGACTATTTAGGCTTGTAATGTAGGTTTAGGGAAGGTCGGATAAGCATTTGGGTACAAGTGACTTCACCCTCCTTGAACACTAATCACATTCTTCTTTCTTGTTGATCTTTTCTTCTTTCAAACCACATAGCCTCATTGGCATATAGTTACCAATATAGAACCACCTTAAATACCTCTTAAATTTTCTTCAAGGCTCCATATTTATATACATACAAATATTTATCTCTTTTTTTTTTACATGTTTTTTGGAGCTCAAATGATTCACTATGAGCGTTTTGAGGTATATATTCCTACACTCAATGTACAACCTTACAATTTCCACATTCATACTACACCCCCAACTTAGGCTTTTAGCTCATTCTCAATGTTCAAGGAGGGACGGGTTCAAAAAAGGGAATTATTTTATAAAAGGGGAAAGGCTTGTAATGAGGTGGCCCAAGAAAAGGTTAAAGGCTCAAATAGGGTACTATTGATATATTTTATGCAATGGTAGGCTTGAAAGGCTAACTACAACAACAACAACAACTACCTAGTATAATCCCATAGAGTGGGGTCTGGGGAGGATAATATGTACGCAGACCTTACCCCTACCCCGAAAGGGCAGAGAGGCTGTTTCCGAAAGACCCTCGGCTTAGAAAAAAAAAAAGAGAAGAAGACAATTCATTAGTCACTCCAGTAGAAACCATAATAGTAACATAAGCATAACAACCAAAAGATAAATGACATGCAATAACATTAACCAGTAACGAAGGCCCGGTGCTAATATAGATAGCAAGGATAAAGTGAATTCAACATAGACTGCAAGCTATCTAAGATCATTCCTAATCCAACCCCGCCTCATCCCCGGAAAGAAGTACGCAAAGCTCCACTACCCCTACCCTACAACCCTAATGCTTGACCTCCAAACATTCCTATCAAGAGCCATGTCAGGCTTGAAAGGCTAACTAGTTATCCAAAAGTCACAAAGACTGCCTAAGGTCATTTCTCCAACCAAACGTAATTATTATAAGCATTGAAAAACCAACTGGGCAAGTTCTAGATGGCAGAAGTGAACACAATACTTATTTACACAAAGAACTCACACACATGGCACACGAACTGTTTGACTTACATAGTTTGAAGCCCTTGAGTCAACACTTGGCAACTCAAATCTTTCATCATATATACATGTATAACCCTAGGTAGACATAGAGTCACGGAACGAGCCTCAGGTTCACACAGTTGATATCTCTTATATATATATATATATATATATATATATATATATATATATATATATATATATATATATATATATATATATATATTAATGGAAGGTTATATGCTATGTATAGACACACATGCTTAAAACTAAACAATTACACTAAACCGGCCAACTTGCTTTATTCTACTGTCCTGGTTCCACTATTACACCCTTGGAAAGGAACCCAGCGAAGAAAACCCAAGGGGAATTCATTGCTAATTACTAAAGATGGACAACTATCTACTTGTTTTTTATATACACAAGGATAACATAACCTATGTACGAAAATCACAAAAAATCAATATATACACAAGGATAACATAACTTATATATGAAAATCACCAAACATGATCAATATATACATGACACCAATGAGAACATAAGTTCAACAGTTGCCAATGTCATAAAAGGCATACAAGGCTACCACCCCCAACTAAAAGGCATGCATTGTCCCCAACGCATAAGAACATGAAGTAGAGTTTAGGTGTTCCTTGAGGCGCACTAAGCACCATGGGAGTCAGCAACTGGCTGAGTGATAGTGGGGTCACCCTTTGATACTGAAGCTGGGACCGATGAGATCACGATCTGAGGAGCGACCTCCACTGGTGGAAGAGGGATCTCAGGCTGATCCAATGCTAGAGCTGGAGCGTGTGAGCTACTAGCCTTGCCCGCTGATGGTTGAGTGGCTGATGGATCTGTAGGGGAGGCCATGTCTACTAGTGAATGTGCGATTGCTACCTGAATTGCTGCTTTCTCCTCGTCCTCAACTATAGGAGCAGCAATCTACTTGCCCTTCTCCCGAGGGCCTTCATCCTCCTCGGACCAAGAATCCTCCTCCTCCTCTCCCTCGTCTGCCTCCTCACTCTCAGACTCAGAAGACTGTCCGGACTCTTTCTTAGAAGGTATCTCAATATGTGCAGAGGGAGCTAGAAGCTGGGGAAGTCTCAGTAGTCGGAGGTGCACTATCAGTCATCAATGTGGAGAAGTCAAGGCCCAAATCTGGTGCTACTGTGTCCTTTCCCTGCTCACCATCCTTGTGTAGGAAGCATGACAGATCGAACTCTAAAGTCTGCATCTTGTGGAGCTCGGTCTTCATAGCGGCAACTTTCTCCCAGAGCCTAGGCAAGTCACTAACCTCACCTCGACCTATCTTCTTTACCCTCAACTCAATCTGTTGTAGGTGATCTGCGAAAGATGTTTGTTGTTGTTGGAGTGTTGTCACTGAGGACTGAATAGGTGTCAACGCCTGTTTGATAAGGATAGGAAAGTTCTTCAGAAGCTGGTCTACCTTAGTATTGGCATACTAAGCTAGGAGACCGATCCTCGAAATGGCTGGCAGTGTAGCAGAAGGCTGAGTAATGGTGGATTGAGAGGCATGCTATGAGGTAGAAGCGGATGTAACTGGAACTAGAGGAGACACAGAAGTCTGTAAGTCAGAAGGCTCTACCTCGACTGGACCCTGAGTTGGAAACTGTAGGGGAGCAACAGTATCACTAATACGTGTAATATCTATGTCCCTTAACTCCTTTCCTGTCTTGTTAGAATGTGGCATGGTGGGGACCTTCACAGCCTTACAGAGGGTTGTGATCAAGTAGGGGAATGGAAGTGAAGTGTCATTCTGCTTTTCCTGGATCCCTAGATGAGGGCACCTATATCAATCTTGATGCCCTCCATAATGCATGCAATGATAAGGGCTTTCTCTATGCTTATATCAGTCTCGTTACTGGATGGTATCAGGCGTGATATGACAAAGCTGAGCCAAAATCAACCCTCTCGTATGAGATCCTCTTTGTATATTTTATGCACAGGGTTGATCCAAGAAGGGGTCCCCTTGCTATCACCGAAGCAATCCAATTGCACTCATTTTCCCTATTTGCCCATTTGGCACCATACTCAGCTGTGCCCGATTGCTAGCCAGGGAAGTATAGCTCATTCATTTTCTCACTGCTGCAGTCCACACTCTTCCCCAAACTATCACAGTATCACAGAAAATCCTGTTACGTTTGTGGTGTGCATTTCTGGAGGCTCCATATGATGCATAGAACTCATGGACGTGGGTCTCATCATACTCAACAGGTGGTTTAGTAAAGCACTCCCATTTTCTTTGTTTTATGTTTTCCCATATATGGGGGGTACTGCTCTTGTAACCCGTTCAAGCTCAATTGCTTCTCAGCCAGAATCTTCCATTTGGTAAGCCCTTCTCTGTACAGTGCCCTGGACCCATCAACCCCAAATCGGAGTTGGAAGTTGGCTTCGCTTTTCCTTCTTGCCTCAGCTTGTAAGTCAACTGAGGGCAAGAGATCCTCCTCATCAGACTGGGAGAGATGTGGAACATTAGGGCCCGCTCGTGCTCGCTTTTATTTTGACTCTTGACGACTGGAGGATGCCCTTTTCTTGTCAAAGGCTGAGTATTTCTTCGGAGCCATATCTGTATAAAAGTGGAATGTGAGCGACCTTGTAGACAACAGTGAAAAGAAAACAGAAAAATTCAAAAAACTTTGAAAATGCGACAGGTTATGCGATCGCATAACCACTGTGCGGACCGCAAACCTATCGCAAACTTGACATTCCATGATGGGTCTCAGTCTGCAATGAGTTATGCGATCGCATAACCACTATGCGGACCGCATACACATCGTAGAACTGATTTGTTCACAAATCAAATCCCAAAATGCGATCGCACATTCCACCACAATGTAGGAAATACGATCGCAAAATGACCACAGAAAGCATGTTGTAAACTGGGTACACTGTGTCACTATACGGTGAGTCTGCGGTCCGTATATCAATTATACAATCGCAAACTTGCCGCATTTTATCATCTTCCTCAGCCAATTTAGGGTTAGTTATGCGGAAGAAATGCGGACCGTATTTTGATTTTGCGAGCCGCAAATGTCATCGTTCCCAACGATTGAACTAACCCTCAGTAATGGTGGATCTAATTTTCACTACCCAACATCCCCAAAACACACTCATTAACTAAGAGCACACTACAAAAAGGTCTCTAATTACAAAGCACGAAAGAAAAACACAGAAGAAAAGGAAATATGAAGCAACAATAGGGGAAACAAAAATAAGAACAACTGTACAACCAAAGCCTGCAATAATGGAATTGGGACAAAGAAGACATACCAGTGACATTGTTTATGAGCACACTTGGAGTATTAGATCACGCACTAGTCGATTTTGCCTTCTCTGTTCCTTTTCTCTTTGTTTTTCGTTTTTTTGTTTCGTTTTGTTTTGTTTCTGATAAAATAAAAAAAAAATTGTTTTGTTTTGAATGTGTGAGAGATGAAAGGATGCGAAGATATACCTAACAATTTTGCAGTGGGTAAGTTACCGCATAACACACTATGCGACCGCATAAGTGTTATGCGGTGGATTCAAGTGACTTGCTAAAGGGCCCAAAATGCGGTGCACTATGCGATCGCATAGTGAAAATGCGGTCCGCATAGTGCACCAACTCGTCTTATATTTACCACCAGATTTAGCCAACACACTGCGTTGGTTTGCGACCAAAATGCAGTCTGCATAGTTAAAATGCGACCGCATATGTGCAGCAAACTATGCAAAGTGATTTTCTTCCCTTTTCCATGCAATCTTACCCCATGTTATGATATTTTAAATACCCTGCACTCTAACACACACTTTAAATTGCTCAATTAAATCTATCTAACAAAAATTAATAACTCAATACTACACATGGGTTGCCTCCCATGAAGCGCTTGATTTAACATCACAGCACGACGAAGTTAACATTCCCTTGGATTCACTCATTGGTCGGGCATGGACCATCTTTGAGATCCAGCTACTCCACCAAATGTTTTTCTCCATCTGTGCCCAAGTAATGCTTGACTCACTGGCCATTCACATTGAAGGTTCGGAGCCCGTCCTCTGATTCTAGTTCCACAGCTTCAAAAGGTGAGACATTTACCACTTTAAACGGACCGGACCATTTTGATTTTAGCTTGCCTGGAAACAATTTGAGCCTTGAGTTAAAGAGCAAAACCAAGTTACCCGACTTGAATTCCTTTTTCAAGATCATTTTGTCATCGATGAACTTAATCCTTTCTTTATACACAACTGCACTTTCATATGCATGGAAACGGAATTCCTCCATTTCATTGAGTTGTGTTAACCTCAAATTTGCAGCTTCAGCCAATCCAAGTTCAACCTCTTCAGAGCACACATGGATTAGTGTTCCAATTCAATGGGTAGATGGCAAGCTTTGCCGAACACTAACCGATAAGGAGAAGTACCAATAGGAGTCTTGTACGCCATGCAGTACACCCACAATGCGTCATCTAGCTTCCTTGACTAGTCGGTCCTGTTTGCATTAACAGCCTTTGCTAGAATGCTCTTGATGTCCCGGTTGGAACCCTTAACTTGACCACTAGATTGGGGATGATAAGTTGTGGCCACCTTGTGCTTGATGCCATACTTCTCTAGTAGCCCCGTGAAAGCCTTGTTACAGAAATGAGACCCTCCGTCACTAAAATTGACCCTATGAGTGCCAAACCGAGTGAATATGTTTTTCTTCAAGAATGCGGTCACACTTCTTGCCTCATTGTTTGGTAAGGCAATTTCTTCAACCCATTTGGACACATATTCCACAAGTACCAAGATATATTTCATCCTACAAAATCTCACAAAGGGACCCATAAAATCAATTCCCCACACGTCAAAGATTTCTATCTCCATCACAAAGTGCATAGGCATTTCATGCCTCTTGGAGATTGATCCTTGCCTTTTATATTGGTAACAAGCCTTGACCATTTGATTGGTATCATAATAGAATGACAGCCAATAGTAACCACATTCAAGCACCTTAGCCGCTGTTCGATTTCAACCATGATGACCCCCAACCGGAGAGTCATGACATGCTTTTAGAATTGGCATAATTTCTTCTTCTGGAACACATCTTCGGATGATGTTGTTGGCACAAACACAGAACAAGTATGGCTCTTCCCAATAATATTGCCGACAATCTCTCAAGAACTTCTTCTTTTTATAGGATTCCAATCCCTCCAAAATAGGGTCAGTCACCAAGTAGTTAGTAATATCGGCATACCAAGGAGAAAAAGTGCTAGATAGTGCCAATATTTGTTCATCCGGTAAGGCATCATTGATTTCAAGATCTCCCTTTGGCCTTCGTGCTTCTTCAAGCCTTGATAAATGATCCGCCACTTGATTTTACGTTCCCTTGTGATCCTTGACCTCGAAGTCAAATTCTTGAAACAACAAGACCCATCGAATCAATCTAGGCTTTGAATCCTTCTTTTCCATAAGATAGCGAAGAGCAGCGTGATTTGTGTACACTATCACCTTATTTCCCAACAAATACGCCCGAAATTTCTCAAAGGCATAAACAATGGCAAGAAGTTCTTGCTCAGTCACTGTATAATTCATTTGTGCTCCATTAAGTGTCTTGCTTGCATAATAGACCAGATGGAAAACTTTGTTGTGACGTTGTCCAAGCATTGCTCTGATGGCTACACCACTGGCGTCACACATGAGCTCGAAAGGAAGAGTCCAATCGGGTGTGATAATAATGGGTGCCGTGGTGAGACTTTGTTTCAATTCCTCAAAGGCTTTGAGGCATTTCTCATCAAATACAAATTTGGCATCTTTCTCAAGGAGTTTGCACATAGGATTTGCAATGTTGGAAAAATCCTTGATGAAACGCCTATAAAATCCAGCATGCCCTAAGAAACTTTGAACACCTTTGACGGAAGTAGGTGGAGGAAGCTTGGAAATAATCTCGATCTTAGCCCGGTCAACCTCTATGCCATGTTTTGAAATTTTATGCCCCAATACAATGCCTTCATCCACCATGAAATGGTATTTCTCCCAATCGAGCACAAGGTTGGTTTCCTCACATCTCTTAAGCACTTGTCTAAGATTGTTAAGACAATGATCAAAAGAGTCACCTACTACCGAGAAGTCATCTATGAAAACCTCGAGAAAATCCTCTACCATGTCAGAGAAAATGGACATCATGCATCTTTGAAAAGTAGTCGAAGCATTGCATAAACCAAATGGCATCCGGCTAAAGGCAAAAGTTCCATAGGGGCAAGTGAATGTCTTCTTCTCTTGACCCTCAAATGCGATGTTAATTTGGTTGTAGCCGGAATATCCATCAAGGAAGCAATAGAATGACCTTCCCGCCAGCTGATCAAGCATTTGATCAATAAAAGGCATAGGGAAATGGTCTTTGCATGTGGCAATGTTGAGCTTCTGATAATCCATACACACCCTCCAACCGGTCACCGTTCTTGTTAGGATGAGCTCATTTTTATCATTTTCAAATACGGTCATGCCTCCCTTTTTCGGCACACATTGCACCGTGCTCACCCAAGAACTATCGCCAATAGGGTATACTACCCTAACATCCAACCACTTGATTATTTCTTTCTTTACCACCTCTTGCATTGATGGGTTCAACTGTCGTTGATGTTCTACACTTGGTTTCGTTTCACTCTCCAATTGGATCTTGTGTTCACAAATTCCTGCAGGAGTCCCTCGGATATCCGCAATTGTCCATCCAATGGCTTACCTATGCTCCTTCAAGACTTCCAACAATTTTTCCACCTACACATCTTTCAACAAAGAATAAACGATTACGGGTAAAGTATCATTAGAGCCAAAAAATTTATACCTCTAGTGTGGTGGAAGTGGTTTGAGCTCTAGTTGCAGTGGCTCGATAATAGAAGGCTTTGCGGGCGGAATGGCTCTATTCTCCAAGTAGAGAGAGAGCTTAGCCAGAGCATAAGTGTAAGATCCAAGTCCCTCCAATGCATTTAACGATTCCATATATCCTTCCATATCTTCACCATCAAAATTCACCAAAATAACCGCCAATGCCTCGCCGAGGCATTGTTCTTCCATTTTCATTTCAACTGCATCCTCTACTTCATCAACAATATCTATCACCGAGATGTGTTCATACTCATGTGGTAGTTTCATACCCTTGCTTGCTTGGAATGAAACTTCCTTATCATTCACGCAGAATTTGATCTCATTCCGTTCCGAATCCATTAGTGTTCTTCCTGGGGCAAGGAATGGTCTCCCCAAAATGATAGAGATCTCTTTGTCGATCGCACAATCAAGGATTACAAAATGGCAGGAAAATGAAACTTTCCCACTTTTACAAGTACATCATCAACAATTCCCACAGGTCATTTGATGGACCGATCGGCCATTTGCAATCTCATACTTATGGGCCTTAGCATACCTAACCCCACTTGCTTATAGATGGCAAGAGGCATTAAGTTGATGCTAGGCCCATTATCATAAAGGGATCTTGCAAAATCACGTGCCCCAATAGTATATGTAATGGTGAAAGCTCCCGGATCTTCTTTCTTTTGAACGGTGGATGTTGCAATGATGGAACTAATACGGTGAGTCACATTCACCACTTTATTCTTTGTAGTTCTCTTCTTGGTGATCAAATCTTTCAAATATTTAGCAAACCTCTGCATTTCTTAAAAGTCTTTCACAAATGGAATATTCACCGATAATTGCTTCAGAATGTCGTAGAATTTTTAAAGTTTGCTATCATCAACCTTCCTCGCGAGTCTTTGAGGAAATAGAGTAGGAGGTCTAGGAATAGGTGGAAGAGTTTTTGGTGTCTCTTTTACCTTTTCCTTTACATCTTCCCGGTCCTTGTTTTGCACTTGCAACTCTTCCGGAATCTTTTCAACTTCGACAACACTTGGCTTTTCAACCTCAACCCCTTGTTTGGACTCTTCTACTTCAACCGTTTGTTCACCCTCTCCTTGTAGTATCTTCCCACTCCTAGTAGTAACTTCCATGTTGTGAGAAGTTGGGCCACTCCCACTACCCCTTGGGTTCGCAATTGTGTCACTATGGAGTGTTCCCTTTTGCTTTGGATTTTGTTCCCTAGAGAGGTCTATCATTTGCATCTCCAATTTTTGAATGGATGCGGTATGAGAACCAACAAGCTCGGTCATTTTCTTCATAGAAATGTCAGATTTTTCTTGATTTTACTATACCCGTTCAAGCATACCTTCCAACTTAGATTCACTAGAAGAACCTTGATTTGAGTATTGACCCTTTGGAGGAACATAAGGGTTGAACTCCGGTTTGAGAAGTTGTTGTTGTTGTTCCAATTCCCTTGGTTTGAGCCACCTTGGTCATTTCGCCATTGTTGGTGGCCTTGACCTTGCGAATTTGGCCTTTGTTGTCCTTGATCTTGGTATTGTTGTTTTTGATACTCTACTTGAGGGTTGTTGATGTAGTTTGCTTCCTCAAAATCCTCATTTGATATAGCTTGCACATCCTCCACTACATTCACCTTTTTTGTTTGATTTCTATGAACATTTTTGTCAACACATTGACATTTGTGGCAAGCCCTGCGATTACTTGATCTCTCTCTTGATTTTCGTAATTAGGTTGGTCAAGGAGGGAGAACCATATGCAATTCCACCCGTGGTATCCTCGGAGTGCCAAGCTTGATTATGATGTGCCATTTTGTCAAGGATCTAAGTGACCCTTGTGAATGTCTTGTCCATAAAAGATCTGCCAGCTGCAGTCTTGGCTATAGATTAATTAATTGGATCTAAGACCATGTAGAATTTTTCCAACAAGTTGGAATCTGGAAAACCATGATTGGGAGACCTAACCAAATATAATTTGAACCGATTCCATGCCTCATGTAGATGTTCTCCGAGTACTTGCTTGAAAAAGAAGATTTTATCCCGGAGCTCAGATTTCTTACTCTGCGGGAACCATTTTGCAAAGAATGCTCGGACATGTTCGGGCCAAGAATGAATAGAGTTTGGGGACAAATTCTGAAGCCATTTCATTGTGTCTCCAGCTAGTGAGTACTTGAAGCACCTCAACCTTAAGGCATTAGCAGTGACGTTGTTCTTCTTGTGCATTGCACATACACCCAAGAAGTTTCTAAGATGTTGTGTTGGATTGTCAGTTGAATTCCTGAAAAACCCCTCCCCTTTGAACATAAGGATTAGACCATGTTCCACCTTGAAAGTTGCAGCGCTAACAGCTGGAGGCACAATAGCATTAGTGTCCTCAATATACTCCTCTATGTCCGCAAAAGGATTTTCTTCTTCCATTTCCGCCTCAATTTCTTCTTCATATTCGGCCATGTTTTCCTATCAACACCAAGGAAAACAAGCAAAGTGTGATAGAATAGAATTTTATGTAAAGTAAAGCACACACTAATTAGTAATTTCAAAACCGTATTCCCCGGCAACGACGCAAAAATTTGATACGCTCAAATTACACTTTAATAAATAGTGTAAGGCGGTCGGTGTCAAATATAATAACCCAAAAAGGTTGGGGTCGAATCCCACAGGAAATAGGTGTGAAAAGCTACTCGATTAGTGTGTCACTTGACTTGAATCTTAATTCTATCCGGTTTATTATAACAAGAGTATGGTGTAATTGTAATTTGAAGAAATAACTAATGTTGAGATTTAGATTGTAATTAATTGGATTAAAGAAATCAAGGTTGTGTCCCCTTCAATTAAAAGTAATGCTACCGGTGTTAATATGATATATTTCTAATGGAAAGTCCTTTTGATGTGCAAATGATTTCTAAATGGCTACCCAATATTTTTCAATAGTTAGGTAGTATTTACTCTTTATGATTTTCCCAAATGTAAAAGAGTTGCAATTAAGAACAATCAATATATACCAAATAAAACCCACTTATTCCTAAGAGATTCTATTAAACAAGGGTTAACGCCTTGAGTCTTTTATATTTACTCCTACCAAATTCTAACCCACTTTCCCAAGGAAAGCAAGAATTTAATGGCACTTGTTAATGTTTGCAACCACCAACAATAAATGAAGAATGAGAAGTAAATAAACATCAACCAACCATTATATATATGAATTACACCCATTTAGGATCCACAACCTTAGTATTTAAAGTAGCTACTCATACTAAAATACAAGATGAAGAGAATATTTAATGTCATAAAGCTTACAAAGTGAAAGATTCTTGACCCAAAAGCTTCCAAAAGTGAAGAATATCAAAGCCTTGTATTGTAGCTCCAAAAATCAAACAAGAAGCCCCCACAAAACCTCAATAAATCTATTTATAGTGGGCCAAAATTCGGGGCAAAATCTGAACAAAAATACCCTTTTCGGTTAAATATGCGATCGTATTTCTGTCGCAAAACAGACATGCGGTCCGCATTGTTAACACGACCATCGCATAGTTCAAACCTAGTTTCCAGGCCTCCGTCACTTTCATGGTTTGCGGTCCGTATTGTAGAAATGCGATCGCATTTTGCATCGCATTTTGTAACTTCAGCAATCTTCAAGTTGAGTTTGCGGTCCATTCTGCGGCTCATATACAGGTTATGCGATTGCATACTGGACCGCATTTCTTGCGTTGGATTTTGCCTAGAACACTAT
Source organism: Nicotiana glauca (assembly GCA_026770625.1). Taxonomy (NCBI): domain Eukaryota; kingdom Viridiplantae; phylum Streptophyta; class Magnoliopsida; order Solanales; family Solanaceae; genus Nicotiana; species Nicotiana glauca. The sequence goes on along the minus strand of MU779769.1, from coordinate 42,725 downwards.
TTTGGTTTGCGATTCAATTGCACAATCTGCGGCTCGCATGTCCACAATTGTGTTGCCTTTTTGCTCTTTTCTTGTCTTTTTGTGGCTTTTTGAATTCATTTTCCTGCTCTTAAGTCCTTAAACCTTATATACTGCAAAAATACCAAAATTATATAAGTATAAAAGATAATTTCATTTAAAACAAGCTAAAATCTAAGCAATTTGTATCAAATGTGTCGAAATTTGTATCAAATGTGCCGCAATTTGTAAGCAATTTATATTTTCTTCACTTAATAATCTATTATGAATTTTATCTTAATTTCTTCATTTTTTACGAGTAGCTAAATGTTTAGCTAGGATTGTGACCCAACCCTAGTGTGTGACCCAACCCTAGTATGGGTACTTAATGGGTGTTTGATTTAGGGCTTGTTTGAGATTGAGTTTGTGATATTTAGCCTAGTTCATGCTTGAATTCAAGAATTAATGGTTGCAAACAGTGATTCATGCCTACTTGACTTAGCCTCTACTTGAGAAAGATAGACTAAGTCTAGGAAAACTTGGCTAATAAGGAATTGGGGTGAACTCAAAATATTGATAGTTCCAATTAAAGGGTTGAATCTAGAGATAATAAGACCTGACTTGAGCATTTATCACTTATTTTGTGCAATACGCATTTGAGCTTGAGAAAGCCAAATTGGGCAAAATCACTCTAACTACCGAGAGGTATTGAGTGGGTAATTGTATGTGATTTCTATATTACGACCCCGATCAATCAAACTTGCCCTAGAGTTTACAACTCGTTAGGTAACCACCTAGGTGCAAGTCACGACCATAGATCTTTTATCAACTTGAAAAACAATAATACCAAAAATATCATTCTCTTAGCTTTTCAATTGCAAACATTAGCATAGTCATTAGAAGTAGAAACCACAATTGAATATGTGGAAATGAAATTTTGGGCACATCATACATTTACAGTAGGTGTATATCTAATCCAAAATCTAACTCCCTATGGATTCGAACACGTCTTGTGTGGGGTTTTATTATTGCTTCGACTGCCTCATAACCTATATTTATGGTGCAAGTTTGGACGACGTCAGCATCACAATAGGCCTTATGGCTCTATATATATATATATATACGGATTGGATTGTGTGCCGCGACAGGCCTTATGGCTATATGTGGATCGGGATGCATGTAGCAACAAGTATCGTACAATACTGAATGATTGAGCATGACGAGCGAGAATTGAGATGGGCGGATTGAGTGCACTGAGAGTGTGAATACTTAGGATTTCATTGTGTTACATCACATACAGTATTCACATTGGCATGTATATATAGAGATGTCATACTCTTCTATTCAGTCACACTTGGCATATTTTATCTGTGCTGAACTTAACTGTTGAACCTAGAAGCATGCTTACTTTTCTGTAATGTTAAAATATGTATTTTTACTATATTGTTTGAGCTCGTCACTACTTCAGACCACATGTTAAACTTGTTACTTATTGAGTTAGTTGTACTCATGTTATACCCTGCACTGCACTTCGCGTGCAGATCCAGGTATTTTCAGGCACGACGGTTGCTGATTCCTGGCGTTTCATCGGTTCAGAGATCATTGAGGTAGTTGCCTTGGCTTCTGCAGACCTTGGCTCTCCTACTTTATCTTTTAGACTTGTTTATACTGTACTACTTTCCTAGAAACTGTTCCATTGGTTAGACCATATTGTTATGTAGATGCTCATGTACTCCGTGACACCTGGATCTCGTGAGAGAATTTTGTACTGAGTTACGATGTTTATATCCAGTTTCTACGAGATTCTTACTTATTTAAATCTATTTCAATATAATTGGGACTTTAAAAATGTTGGTATGTGTGAGGTATCGGCTTGCCTTGTACCATAATAGGCGTTATCTCGACATGTCCAGTTCAAAATATTTTTTAAAATTTACATATAAAAAAATTACTACCTAGTTCAAAGAATCATCTTTGTGAAAAGAACCGTGGCCATAAAAAAATACAAGAGGAATTATTTCTATCTAATTATTTTTTTTCAACACACATAAAATAGCACAACTAAACTAGCATAGGAAATTACTCAAACAGTTTCTTTACCCCATACTTAAAATTATTCATTGTCCCCAATGCACACCCATAAATACAAGAGGATAAAAGAAACTCTCTGGTAGGCCAAAGGCCGAAGCATTAGCAGCTCATTAGGTACCCAAACTTGGTTCTTTTTTCGCGGGTACCCCGCACTTAGTTCTGACCATCTTACTTGCTTTTGTTTTTTTTAAATGGCTTCGCTTCCCATGCTCCTAGAAAATCAGATACGACACTACAAAAATGATACAATAAAAATTTTAAAAAACTACAAATAAAAGAAAGCAGTAAAGATGGGTTGCCAACAAGCAACTAATTTAACATCGCGGCGCGATGTCAATCACTTTTTACCTCCACCTCGAGCTTATGAATTGAACTCTAAGTTTAGCTTCAAGTTTTCGATTATGCTCCAGCGGTGGTGGAAGAAATTTAATTGGCCCAAATAACCATTGTACTATTCTACACTTTTTGGCCTTTAGATGAGGTATGCAATCATATCATTCTGGCACGAAAATTTTCAGAATGTAGGGACCTCATTCCTCATTCCTTGATTCCTCAATCGCCTCAGATAATTCTATTTTTATATCATCATCCCAACACAATGTGAAAAAAATACTTGGAGTGTGGACCAATGCACTCAAATATATAAACTCCAGGACCTCCAACATCCTCAACACCAATGACACTAGAATCAACAAAATTTGCATCCTCACTATCCTTGGCTTACTCTAGTATCACGTCTTCAACATTGGCATACTCAAATTCTAGTTGGCTCGGTTGTTGGTATTATACTCTAACCTCCTCCATCATAGTATCAGCTGCTGACTCTAATTCATATAATTTTCGGCTACTATCTATCATATTGATTTGTTGAACATTCAAAGCTTCTACCAATTGACTCACTTAAGCCTTCAAGTTGTGAATAGTTGCCTTTTACCTTTGTATCCGTAATTGCGTGTCATTATTCTGTTCCACAAAGCACCTTAGAATATCCTTGATACCATTTAGATCATCATCCCCAGGTTCTTTATTCCAGTTAAGTTCACAAGAAAAAGTACAACTTTCATAGTAAGAAATTGAGGGGAGGATAAGACATATAAGCACAACCATAAAAGTGATCATTTTGACCATCACAGACATTCCACAAATAAGATTGAGTTGGTGCATATAACTCACTCTCGGGATGTTACATCTCGCGCTTTCGTACGTTAAAATTTTCATCTTTAGTTAATTGACGTAGAGGGGATGAGATCATCTTGATGTTAAAGTGTTTATGCTATTATAACAAGCGACAAATAAGTTTCATGAAGGATAAATGGTACACAAATCAAGGAACACGAGTTTCCTTGAAAGTTGCAAATTTTGAATAAAATACGGGTCGAACTATAATACCCGATGATTATGAACTAGTAACATACAAGGTGTCATATGGCCACGGTAGTATAATATATAAAGTATATTAAAAATTATTAGAAATTTAAGTAATTTGTGGCAATTTTTAAACTACGCGGGTAATTGGTTAATTATCGGGTAATGGGGCATTACCCAGTTAACTAATAAGTGAATAGAAATTATTAAATTATACGTGGCAAGAAGCCACAAATCAAGAAGTGACTCAGTAGTCACTTATGCCTAGGTGGCAACCTAAGCTTAAGAGGGAATTGATGACTATCAAAACAATACTTATACAAGTCTTGTTACAATTCCATATGGAACATAATGAGAATCCGAGGAAACGTTATCCATTTCAAGAAAGTAATTTCCTTCAAATAATTCATGGTTTGACGTCTAAGAGCTTCAAGGAAACCAGAAGCAAATTTCGTTCCAATATTTCAAGGAACCAGAAGCAATTTCGTCCTTGAATTTCTAAGAAGCAGGGGCAAATTTCGTTTAAAAAAATTCAAAAAGCAGAATCTTAATCCGATTTTTTTTGAGTTGTAAGTTCAATCAATGAAGGATTTCCATTGGAATATTATACGGAGTTTTCCCTACTTCAAGTATGTTAAGGTCATCCCTTCTTTCTTTTGGCATGATCCAAATTATACTGAAGAAACGAGCAAACACATAGTTTTCATAAATTACTCTATTCATAGAGATACTACAGGTGTCTATATTCGTGATTCCCCGTGAGAATTATTATTATCTTCTGTTCATGGGTCTTAAAATAATATGCAGTTGAAAAAGTTCACCCGGAAGGATGATAAATTGATATTTCACCAACTTATCTTGTCTTTAAATCTATATTTTTGCTATATTTGAGTGATAAAATCATGTGTGTAATGCCATTTACTTCTATATTATAGGTTCTAAGTGATTTAGAGGTTATCTTGAGGAAACCAAGTGAAACAAGTCAAAAAAAGCTAAAAAGAGGAAAATCTGGACAAGGGCTTCAATTGTCGTAAGTGCGAAATCATCTTGGGAATTACGAAGACAACAGTCATGGTAATTGCGAGAAAGGCATGGGAATTGCGAAGGAAGGCAAATAAGGCAGTCATCGCAAATGCGAAAAAAGACTTCGCAAATGCGAAGTCAACCAAGGGAGTCAACCTTCGTAAATGCGAAGTCCTATTTGCAAAGCCGAAAGTTCACAGTATAGCCATACTTCGCAATTGAGAACCTTTGTTCGCAAATGCGAAAATCGAGCATCAGACCTAGGCAATAATGAAATTTCACATTTAATACCCAAACCAGCTCATTTGTAAATATCTTTTGGCATATTTTCAGTTTTTAGAACTAGAGAGAACAAGGTGGAAGCTAGGGTTTTGCACACACAGAGTTGGGTTTTGAAGATTTCAAGCATGTGGTTAAGGATTTCTTACCCATTTATATTTATTTCTTTATTTTCTTGCTTTGTGTTGAATATTTAAGTGTGTAGTATTCATTTCCAACACTTGAATCTTGTTTGTGGAAATATTCATTGTTAAAGTGTGAATTAAATACCTTGTTGTACTTATGTATTGAATAATTTTCATTTATTTATGAAGTGATTGCTGTTTCTATAAAGCCCCAGAAAATTTTGCTAAGTAATCAAAGATTTCGTGGTGCCAAAATGGACTAATTATTTTATCTTATGTGCAAGTGAGAGTTTATGATATAATGGATATCAGTTGGAAAATTTAATAAGCGTATAAGTCATATTATAAGTGGTTTGGGGTCTAAGGAGAGGCCAAAGTCTAAGCCAAGTTGGAAATATTTCATAATAGGCTAAAGTTGTAAGTGAATGCGCACAAGACCTCACTTTGGACAAGCATATCTCCAGTTATATAAAGTTTTGTGTGATGCAAAACCTATCATATTAAAGCTCTTTGAGGCTAGTTTCCAATGCATCAAACCGTTCGTCATTTGGAAGTGAATACAAAAGGTTATGACCATTTTACCAGAAATATGTCAGACGCGCGTCCGCGACGCGACCGCGGTTGTTTCTGCCTCCGAGCGCGGCAAACCGCGGTAAGACCATGGCCACCGCGTCCCGATGGAGTTTGACCGCGGCCGTGCGCCCAACAACCCTATAAATACATCAAGATCGGGCATGAGGCGTTCCTATGTCATTTTTTTGAGATAGGGCATCCTCTCCACCCCCAAATTCGACCAAGGCATCCAATTGCACACCTAAGGTGAGTTCTTAAGTGTGTTTTCATGGTGATTTCACTTCTCAATCACTAGTTACAACATGATTTTGATTGGATTTCATAGAATTTTTTTAAAATCTCAAGAACACCCCAAAGTTGTCTTTTTAGATTTGGACTATAAGAGGTAATATTTTACCCTTAGACTTATATATGTGGAGTTATTATGGAATTATGAGTATGAATAAAGTATTACAACTTATGGTATGGTGATTGGAAGCCATATATTCCCAATTTAAATACATGACCATGGTAGGGATTTAAAGGTAATTATTTGATGGAATTTTGTTGGTTGGGTATGAATGGTTGATCACACATGTGATGTTAAGAGTATAAATTATTAAAGAATAATGGTGGGATGAATTGTTGGTTAATGGTGATAGTTGGATGAACCAATACAATAGTTATGAGGTGTAAAGATCTATACCTACAAGGTGTTTGATAATATGCCTAAATGGCATAAGTTATGGAATTATTACTAATATTGGCCTATTGAATGTTGTATTGTAGATTGAAGTTGCTTAAGCGTATTGGATCATTGTAGTATCATTAAGAGGAAAATTTCAGGTATGTATGGCTAAAACTCTCTCTTTTTAGAAATTGAGCTCCGTTGGTGTTTGTGTAAAGGTGGTAAGATTAAAGTTGGGCTAATATATTGATTGGTACTTCCACATGAATTGGTGTTGCAACTTTATATACGTGAAAGGTGTGTCTCAATGTGTTCTATGTGCTATTCTTGATGATTTTAAAAGGTGCGAAGAATATGAATCATGTATTGAAAGGCCTAGACCATAAGTCAAGTTTGAAATTGAGAATTTTATGCCAAACTATGTGAAATCCTTTATGTATAAAGATGTGTGAAATAAATTGAATGACTTTGGGAAATAGAGTATGGCCAATGTGCCAAGAACGTGAATTGTAATTGTAACTGGTGATGCCTATGACATGAGAAAATATGAAATAAATTATGAAATGAGACTCGACTCTGCTTTTCATAAATGACTTCAATAGTAAAGTGCCCTAAAGGCTTTGTATATAATTTATGTCATAAATGGCTATTCGAGATAATATTTTTCCTTATGAGTACATCCAATGTGATGCGGGTTGTTACATACTTCGATGTTGAAATTGTATACTGTCATGATTGGAAAAGAGTAATTCAAGAACAATTGGTGCAATTGCTTGTTTATGCCTTTGATGTGTCTTTTTATGTGGTTTGGTGTGTCCCCTCCTTTTTGGAAGAATCTGTTGTATTTCAAAGTTCCATTGTTAATAAACATGAGGTGTATGATTTCTGAAATATTGTATATGCTCAAGATTCATAATTCCTCTCATGTGTATTTGACATCTTGAATTGAATAGCTTGTTCTTGAAATTGTCATTGATGTGAAATATGTGGAATTGATGTGAAATGCGGGAAAGAAGAGATTGTGTTATGCAATGTGTCCTAGTGCAAAGTATGATGTGATAATTGTGGCCCCAAGTGCCGACGAATTAATATACGTGAAACAAAAATTGAAGTGAGATCAACAATGGAAAATGGTTACGTCTCGGGGAGGCAGCTTAGCCGATCGGACCGTGATCGGAGGCCATGATATATACTCTTGGTGGTAATATATGATGATTAAAACTGAAAAGTGTGAATGAAATATTGGTAACATCTTTGGGAGACGACTTAGCCGATCGGGCCGTGATGGGACTCTGCTCAAGAAAATGGTGGTATTATGAATTAATTTCGGAAAGGAAAAGGAAAGATGAGATTGTGATTGGAATGTTTGCCCCGAGTGAGGCAGCCTAGCCGATCGGTACGAGATCGGACTCCGCTCATGATAGCGGTGGTATTGAAAACAAATGATGAATAGCGTGGACGACCCAAACTAAAGATTATTGAAATATAATGTGAACATTATATGATTCTTTTAGTGCCCAAACTAAAGATATGGGAATTGTGTGAAAGTCATAAGATTCTTTAATTTGATGATATGGTGACTGTTAAAGCTTTTGATTGACATTTATGATTTCATTATTCTTGTTTGATAATTCTTTCTAATGACAAGGTATTAATGATTTCTTTGCTCGTGTATGATAGTTTTTTCTAACTAGATGGTGTTTAGTTATACATACTAGTACTATTTAATGGCACTAACGTCCCTTTTGCCGGGGGCGCTATATCTTTAAATGGATGTAGGTGGTTCCATAGTAGGCAGTGTTGGTCGTAGCCAGTGACGTATCTTCCTTTCAGTTGATTTGGTGAGACCCACTTCCTTTCGGGGTCCTGTACGATTGTTTCCCATGTACTTTGTATTTAAAGGTATAGCCGAAGCGTTGTTGCCGGCATTTTCGTGTTATTCTTCAGTTATATTTAGAGGCTCCGTAGACAGGTTGTGGGTAGTGTTCGGTATTGGAATTAAATTAAAAATATTGATGTATGACAAAGATCTATAAAACTTATAATATTTTGATAATTATGAATGAAGTTGCTAATAGAAATGAAATGGCAGTCATAAATGATTTATATACAAAGTATGGTTAATGGAGTCCATCTCCTCCTTATTCATGGATTGGTTTGGGTAGAACAAAACCTAATAGGCTTGCTCAGTTGGGTTTATTCGGTTGAGCACCGATCACGCTCATCGATTTTTGGGGCGTGACAAACTTGGTATCAGATCCTAAGATTTTAAAGTGTCCTAGGATGTCTCAGAGCCGTGTCTAGTAGAGTCTTTCTTATCGGTGTGTTGTTGACTACATCTATAAATTGGAGGGTATCTGGGCTTGATGGAGAGCCTCTAAAGAATCTTATAAATAAAGAAGTGTTAAGTTATATGCGGATGAACACACTTTCCCGCGGATATCCCAACAAGAGCTAAGAGATTAGGCGAGAATAAATGGGGAGAAAACCTATAAATTTAGGTAGTCATGGTTATCACAAAATATCTTGCATCAGAATGGTGGACTCGCTTAGAGCATAAATTTAAAAAAAGTTATAAAGGACTAACTATAATGCAACCGACTTGGGGTACATTAGATATCAACTAAAGGATATAAAGAGAGTTCATGTCTACATACAATGGAAACTGAGACTACTGGTGGTGAAGTTGTAGTATGATAAACTGATTAAACCAAGAATAATGATATTAGAAGTACATGAGAGGCAAACAAATGTATAGAAAAATAAGGCTATTAACTATGCACTATACGCAAAGTGGAATGGGAATGAAAGTTCTAGTTAGAAAGAAAAGATGGTACTAGCATATTGTCTAGACCAAAGGGTGATCAAAAAAGGGAAAGACAACACAATCTACCCAAAGGTCAAATGAAAGGTTTGAAATAGATTGAAAGATGATGAACATTTGTTACGGACTAGACATGTTTAACATGGTAACTCTTAAACGGTGATATCAGGGAACTCTATTGGTAGCTATAATACGAGAAATGAGGCGAGTTACTCATCGAGGATAGAATAAGGTGGAATAAGTCTTACACTTAAGAGTACAAACCAAAAGTCGTTATTGAAGAATTGAGAAGGATATAAAGTTTCAGAGAATGCCCTTCTCAAGCCAGTGACTCTTCCTAAATTGTATACATATAAAGGTTGTTGATATGCATTTTGGGCGTTGTTTAACCCTAAAGAGGGATCGTGAGATTATTCACAGGGGAAGTAGTGCGGTTTCTTAAATTCTATAAGGCACATATGGGGAGAAGAGGTTGACTAAGAAAAGGTTACCTTACATTTGATGCAATGTCGTGCAGGATGGTGTTATTAGGTTATGTGTGCAAGTTAGCAGGTGTTATTCATTTGAGATAGAAGGTCATATGAGAAAACTCATTCAGTAATGTCTTTTGTTGAGAATTTGGAAGAGTTAGTTGCAAGTATTCACAGGAGATTGTAACCATATCAGGGAAATTATTGTAGAACTCAATTCGTGGGAGGTATTGTGTAAGAGAAATATGATAAAGATGTTCCACTAATGATTCAACATGTTAAGGTGATAGTTTATGCCTCTAGGTAACTCAAGAATCATGGGGAAAAATGCAACACATGACTTAGAACTTGCAGTAGTTGTATTTGCATTAAAGATTGGGCACCATTGTTGGTATAGGGTCCATGTGGATATATTTACGGACCTCAAGAGCCTTTAATATATTTTCAAACAGAAGGATTTAAACCTGAGACAAAGAAGATGGCTAGAGTTACTCAAGGACTATGACATTGATATTCTCTATTACCCGGGAAAGGCTAATGTTGTGGCAGATACTCTTAGTAGAAAATCTATGGAAAGTTTGGCTCATTTGGAGGAAGATTAGAGGTAATTGGTTAGGGAGGTTCACCAGTTGGCCAATTTGGGAGTTCACATGGCGGACTCTAATGAAGTGGGGATGATTGTGCAGAATAGGGCTGAATCATCGCTTGTGGAGGAAGTGAAAGAGAAGCAGTTCAATGATCCATTGTTAGCGCTATTGAAAGAGTGGATTCATAAACACAAGACCACGGCTTTTTCCCTTGGCATGGATGATGGTACCCTACGGTACCAAGGCCATCTATGTGTTTCGGATATTGACGGTCTTCGAGAAAGGATCATGGCAGAAGCTCACACTTCCAGGTATTCCGTGCAGCCAGCTTCTACAAATATGTATCTTGATCTTAGGGAAGTTTATTGGTGAGATGACATGAAAAGGGATGTGGCGGACTTTGTGGCTAGATGTCCGAACTTTCAGCAAGTGAAGGCCGAACATCAAAGACCTGGTGGATTGGCTCAAAGTATAGAAATTCCAATATGGAAATGGGAGATGATCAACATGGATTTTGTGGTAGGGTTGCCATGCACTCCACGCAAGTTCGACTCAATTTGGGTGATCGTGGATCGACTCACGAAATTAGCACACTTCTTGCTAGTCAAATCTATTGACATAGCGGAACAGTATGCTCAGTTGTATATCAAAGAAATAGTAAGGTTGCATGGCACTCCAATCTCAATCATTTCAAATCGAGGGGCTTAGTTCACTGCCAACTTTTGGAAGAAATTTCAGCAAGGTTTGGGTACGTAGGTAAATCTTAGCACAACTTTCCATCCTCAAACTGACGGGCAAGCACAGCAGACTATTCAGATGCTTGAGGACATGTTGCATGTTGTACTCTTGATTTCAAAGGTTGTTGGGATGACCATTTGCCACTCATAGAATTTGCTTACAACAATAGCTTCCATGCTAGTATCCAGATGGCACCATTCGAGGCACTGTATGATAGGAGATGTAGGTCTCCCATTTGGTGGTTCGAGGTTGGAGAAGCAGAATTAATAGGGCCGAACCTCGTGCATCAGTCCATGGAGAAAGTCAAGATTATTAAGGAGAGATTGAAAACTTCTCAGAGTCGCCAAAAGTCTTATTCGGACATTCTTCGCAAAGATTTGGAGTTCAAAGAAGATTAGTGGGTATTTTTGAAGGTTTCCCCCATGAAGGGCATCATGCTGTTTGGGAAGAAAGGGAAATTAAGTGCAAGGTATGTCAGACCGTACAAAAACATTCAGAGGATTGGTCAGGTGGCATACAAGCTCGAGCTACCACCCGAGATGTCATTAGAACATCCGGTCTTCCATGTGTCTATGTTGAAGAAGGTAGTGGGAGATTCGTCAGCTATTGTGCCAATTGGAACTATTGAGGTTAATGAAGGACTATCTTATGAAGAGGTTCTAGTTGCTATTCTTGATAGGCAAGTCCAAAAATTTAGAAATAAGGAAATTGCCTCCGTAAAAGTGTTATGGCGGAACCATCAGGTTGAGGAAGCCACTTGGGAAGCCGAGGAAGAAATGAGAAAGAAGTACCCACATTTGTTTGAATAGTCATATAATAGCTTTTATGCAGTTGGTTCCTATGAACTCTTATCTTTTGATTTGATCCTTGTTAAACTATTCCATTTTGATTATATGTGTTGCCTATGCGGCCATGGTTGTTGTTGTACAAGTTATGTTATGTCTATGAAACATGTCTATGATGTTAGAATATGTATCTGGGGCTCTCTGACCTAGTTACAAAGGAAACTCTAGCGAAATTTTCAAAAATTTAAGGAGAGCCAAATTCGGGGATGTTGATATATTTCATGATGTTAACAAGCTGAAGTTACATAAGGATGGCTAGTGAATGAACCTTGATCCTCATTCGAGGATGAATGGTCCTAAGTGGGGGAGAATGTAAAGTCCCAAACAATTTTGCTTGAAGGTTTATGATATAATGGATATCAATTGGATAAGTTAATAAGTGTATAAGTCACATTATAAGTCGTTTGGGGTCTAAGGAGAAGCCAAAGTCAAAGCCAAGTTGGAAAATTTTCATAATAGGCTAAAGTTGTAAGTGGATGCACAAGACCTCACTTTGGACAAGAATATCTCCAGTTATATAAAGTTTTGTGTGGTGAAAAACATATCATATTAAAATGCTTTGAGTCTAGTTTCCAACGCATCAAACCGTTCGTCATTTGGAGGTGTATACAAAAGGTTATGACCATTTTATCGGACCTATGTCAGACGCGCATCCGCGGCGCGGCAGTGGCGCAACCGCGTGAGTTTGTGCCTCCGAGCGTGGCAAACCGTGGTAAGACCGTGGCCACCGCGTCCCGGCATGGTTTGACCGCGTCCATGCACCCAACAACCCTAATATACCAAGACCGGGTATAGGGCGTTCCTAAGTCATTTTTTTGAGCTAGGGCATCCTCTCAACCCCCAAATTCGACCAAGGCATCAAATTGCACACCTAAGGTGAGTTCTTAAGTGTATTTTCATGGTGATTTCACTTCTCAAACACTAGTTACAACATGATTTTAATTGGATTTCATATAATTTCTTCAAAATCTCAAGAACACCCCAAAGTTGTCTTTTAAGATTTGGACTATAAGATGTAATCTTTTACCCTTAGACTTACATATGTGGAGTTATTATGGAATTATGAGTATGAATCAAGTATTACAACTTAGGGTATGGTGATTAGAAGCCATAAATTCCTAATTTAAATACATGACCATGGTAGGGATTTAAAGGTGATTATTTGATGGAATTTTGTTGGTTGGGTGTGAATGGTTGATCACACATATGATGTTAAGAGTATAAATTGTTAAATAATAATGGTGGGATGAATTGTTGGTTAATGGTAATATTTGGATGAACCAATACTATAGTTATGAGGTGTAAAAATCTATACCTACAAGGTGTTTGATAATATGCCTAAATGGCATAAGTTATAGAATTATTACTAATATTGGCCCTATTGAATGTTGTATTGTTGATTGAAGTTGCTTAAGTGTATTGGATCATTGTAGTATCATTAAGGGGAAAATTTCAGGTATGTATGGCTAAAACCCCCTCTTTTTAGCAATTGAGCTCCGTTGGTGTTTGTGTAAAGGCAGTAATATTAAAGTTGGGCTAATATATTGATTGGTAATTCCACATGAATTGGTGTTGCAACTTTATATACGTGAAAGGTGTGTCTCAATGTGATCGATGTGCTATTATTGATGATTTTAAAAGGCGCGGAGAATATGAATCATGTATTAAAAGGCCTAGACCTTAAGTCAAGGTTGAAATTGAGATTGTTATGCCAAACTATGTGAAATCATTTATGTATAAAGATGTTTGAAATAAATTGAATGACTTTGGGAAATAGAGTATGGCCAATGTGCCAAGAACGTGAATTGTAATTGTACCTGGTGATGCTTATGACATGAGAAAATATGAAACAAATTATGAAATAAGTCTCGACTCTGCTTTCCATAAATGACTTCAATAGAAAAGTGCCCTAAAGGCTTTGTATACAATTTATGTCATAAGTGTCTATTTGAGATAATGTTTTTCCTTATGAGTACATCCAATGTGATGCGGGTGGTTACATACTTTGATGTTGAAATTGTATATTGTCATGATTGGAAAAGAGTAATTCAAGAACAATTGGTCTAATTGCTTGTTTATGCCTTTGATGTGTCTTTTTATGTGGTTTGGTATGTCCCCTCCTTTTTTGGAAGAATCTGTTGTGTTTCAAAGTTCCATTGTTAATAAACTTGAGGTGTATGATTTCTGAAATATTGTATATGCCCAAGATTCATGATTCCTCTCATGTGTACTTGACATCTTGAATTGAATGGCTTATTCTTGAAATTGACATTGATGTGAAATATGTGGAATTGATGTGAAATGTTGGAAAGAAGAGATAGTGTTATGAAATGTGGACTAGTGCCAAGTATGATGGGATAATTGTGGCCCCAAGTGCCGACGAACTAATATATATGAAAAAAAAATTGAAGTGAGATGAATAATAGAAAATGATAACGTCTCGCGAAGGCAGCTTAGCCGATCGGACTGTGATCGGAGGCCATGATATATACTCTTGGTGGTAATGTATGATGATTGAAACTGAAAAGTGTGAATGAAATAATGGTAACGTCTCTGGGAGACGGCTTAGCCGATCGGGCCGTGATCGGACTCCGCTCAAGAAAGCGGTGCCATTATGAATGAATTTCGAAAAGGAAAAGGAAAGATGAGATTGTGATTGGAATGTATCCCTCGAGTGAGGCGACCTAGCCGATCAGGTCGAGACCGGACTCCGTTCATGATACCGGTGGTATTGGAAACAAATGATGAATAGTGTGGATGACCCAAACTAAAGATTATGGAAACATAATTTGAACATTGTATGATTCTTTTAGTGCCCAAACTAAAGATATAGGAATTATGTGCAAGTCATAAGATTCTTTGATTTGATGATATGGTGACCGTTAATGCTTTTGATTGACATTTATGATTTCTTTATTCTTGTTTGATAATTCTTTCTAATGACAAGGTATTAATGATTTCTTTTCTCGTGTATGATAGTTCTTTCTAACTAAATGGTGTTTAGTTATACATACTAGTGCTATTCAATGGCACTAACGTCCCTTTTGTTGGGGGCGCTATATCTTTAAATGGATGTAGGTGGTTCCATAGCAGGCAGTGTTGGTCGCAGCCAGTGACACATCTTCCTTTCAACTAATTTGGTGAGCCCCACTTCCTTTCGGGGTCCTATACGATTGTTTATCATGTACTTTGTATTTAGAGGTATAGCCGGAGACTTGTTGCCGGCATTTCCGTATTATTATTTAGTTATATTTAGAGGCTCCGTAGACAGGTTGTGGGTTGTGTCAGGTATTGGAATTAAAGTAGAAAATATTTATGTATGACAAAGTTCTATAAAACTTGTAATATTTTGATAATTATGAATAAAGTTGCTAATGGAAATGAAATGGAAGTCGTAAATGATTTATGTACAAATTATGATTAACGGAGTCCATCTCCTCCTTATTCATCGATTGGTTTGGGTATAATGAAACATAATAGGCTTGCTCAGTCGGGTTTACTCGGTTGAGCGCCGGTCGTGCTCCTCGGTCTTTGGGGCGTGATAGTTTCTGTAATTATTCTTGTTCTTTAATGTTTCCAAAGGGATTAGCAAACCCAAGGGCTCGCCCATGAACTCCTAATTAATTTTGGAAAAGATAATTTGGGATTGGAAAAGATTAATTAACAAGAACTTGAGCCTTTAACCCTCATTTTATATATTCTACCTAGGGATAGGATTGAACTACTTGTAGCCATTCTGGGTGTGCTTAATCTCTTAATTATTTTAGGGGTAATTCAATTAGGAAGTCTTTTTAGTCTTCGGAAGAAGCTAATATAGAACTATTACCCGTGGCTAATTAATATAAACTCGCTCATATTTGTAAAATTGTGAAATACATTGGATCGTTACTTGAGTGTAATTCCCGATGCATTCATCCTTGTAGCGATTGATCATTTTACTTGCTTTCTAGGTTAGTTTTACATTTCCGCATTTAGGTACAAACATTTTCTAAATCCAATTCTAAGTGTTTGGCATTGCATAACAAGTGATAATTCTCCTACATTCCTAATCGCCTATATATTGCTCTCTGTGGGATTCGACCCCGACTCATAGTTGGGTAAATTATATTGCATGCAACTGTGTACATTTACTTTTTAATAGTGGATTTGGATGTCATCAAAATTGGCGTCGTTGCCGGGAAACAATTTGGCGTAACTTAGTGTGACAAGTCGGCCGATCACCTTAAGAATTAATGCCCCGATCCCCTATTAACTGCTTTTCCCAAGTTTATTTCTGCTAATTTGAATTGCCGGGATGTTCAGTTTTGAGTTTCGGAGAGTTTTGGGACACTTACTCCCTAAATGAGAGCTTAAATATTGGAAAGTTGACCGTAGTCGAAACAGTATGTAGACAGCCACATAATGGAAATTCGATGGTTCCGTTAGCTACTTTGGGTGATTTCGGGGTTAAGAGTGTGTTTGGATTTTGTTTTGGAGGTCCTTAGCTAATTTAAGCTTGAAATGCCAAAGGTTGAATTTTTAAAGTTCCAGTTCGATAGTGAGATTTTGATCCAAGGGGCGGAATGGAATTTTGAGAGGTACAATAGTTCCGTTATATCATTTGGGATGTGTGTGCAAAATTTCAGGTCATTCGGACATGTTTTGGTTGGGTTTTTTTATCAAAAGCGGAATTCAGAAGATTTTTAGAAACTTAGGCTTGAATCCGATGTGTTTTGGTTATTTTGATGTTGTTTGAATTGTTTTGAAGATTGGTAGAAGTTTGAATAAGGTATTTGGTCATGTTTGTGCTTTTGGTTGAGGTCCCGGAGGACTCGGAGTGATTTCGGGTGGTTAATGAGAAATTGAGGAAAATGTTGTAGCTGTTGTATTTATTTTTGCAGCTTCTGGTATTTTTGCATCTGCAGTTTGGGAACCGCAGGTGCGGCACCACAGAAGCGGCTAAGAAGACCGCATAAGCAGATTTTTGGCTTTCCCTTCAGGTTCCGCAGATGCGGAAGGAATACCGTAGAGGTGGTGACGCATTTTCGGAAGGGCAATCACAGATGCAGTTTCTGGTTATTTAAAGGAAAGTCACAGATGTGACATAGTTTCCGCAGAAGCGGGACCGTAGATGATGTCCCAGGGCTGCAAATGCGGAAATAGTTGGGCAAAACATATAAATAATTGCCTTTGCGAAATTGAGCCATTCTTTTACCATTTTCATCCGGGTTTGGAGCTTTTGAGAGAGATTTTTGAGGAAAACAAAGGGGAATCACTTGGAGGTAACGTCTTTGACTTCATAACTCGCTTTTATGTAATTAAAGACCTATTAGTGATGAGAAATTTGGGAAAAGATGGGTAATTAGGGCTTGAGTTTAAGAGGCCTTTAAATGAGGATTCGAGGGGCCATTTGGACTCCGATTTCAGTGTTCTTGTTATGTTTAGACTCATGAGAGTACGAGGTTTATGAAAATATAAATTTTATTCGATTCCGAGATGTGGGCCTGAGGGGCATTTTGATCATTTTACCTAATTTTGCGTATTAGCTTAGAATTTAATTATAGAATCAGTTACTTGAGGCATTATTCACAATATACAATTGAATTGAATAGATTTGGGCCATTTGGACTCGGATACTCGTGGCAAAGGCGTGGTTTCGGGTTGACTTGCACATATTCGAGGTAAGTGGCTTGTCTAACCTTGTGTGGGGGACCTTCCCCTTAGGATATAATATTTGATAATTGAAATGCCTTGTACGTGAGGTGACGAGCGCGTGCTTGAGCTAATTGTTGAAAATCCAATTTTACTTTAAGTATTTAAACTGAGTTCCTTTCCTTCCTATTTTATTCTACTTGCAAACTTAGCCTATTGTTAGTTAAAAAAGCATGCTTAGTTGACTTAATTGCCTATTTGCATAAACTGCCTTAATTGTATTACGTGAAGCATGTTAGGCTAGAATTAACTGTTTACTTGTACAAAGT
Organism: Nicotiana glauca; assembly: GCA_026770625.1. Taxonomy (NCBI): domain Eukaryota; kingdom Viridiplantae; phylum Streptophyta; class Magnoliopsida; order Solanales; family Solanaceae; genus Nicotiana; species Nicotiana glauca. The sequence goes on along the minus strand of MU779769.1, from coordinate 25,181 downwards.
TGGTATTTAATTTAATATTCTTGCGTTGCTGCTGTGCATTTTTAATTTGGGACTACGGGATGGCATCGTGTGAGATCCCCTGCACGAAATTATGATCTGGACTGAGGTGCGGGATACCAAGTAGGACTGCTTATCGGGCGGATTGGGCGGTTATTTACTCTTAACGGTTTGGCTTATCGGTTATCGGCTTTGAAATTTATTAATCTGCTAGCCGCCCGATAAGGTATCAGGCGGATTGGTATCGGTTTCGCTCTAATCGAGCGACTAACGGGCGGTTTATCGGCCTAGAAAAATTATCAATGATTCTAGGAATCCAGCAGTACTATAGAAGAAGGAAAATAAGCAAAAAAAAATAAGGACTTGACATGACTTCGATTTAAAAAAGAAGACAAGAAATGGATACTCTTTGCGCTTTTCTTAGACAACAACTTCCTTTTGAAATTATTAAGATTTGTGAAACGTGTGTTCCTTTTTTCTTTAGATTTCCCAACTTTCCCTCGATCGCAAAAATCGTATTGCACTAATTCTACAAGAGAAGCCAGGTCTAGTCTCATTAATTTCTCGGGGACAGATCTGTTATTTCATCTAATTGATGTTCATAAAATATAAGCAATTTATGTATGTCATTTTGCTTTGGAAGTAATAGATAATGAATCAATTTTTTTATCTTTGTTAGTGTTGTAATAAATCATAAACTTTGTATTTAGCTTCTTATTCCAGTTAAATTGAATATATTCCTATACTCTTATTTAGAAATATTTGATCAATACTCTATATATATATATATATATATATATATATATATATTCTTAACGGGTTAACGGATTATCTGTTAAGAAAATTAAAAAATCTGTCCCCAAACCGATAAGCCATTAATAAAAAAATTTCAATTCGTTCCCCGTCCGTTAAGTCGTTACCAGTAAGCCATTAAGCTTCGGTTCGGTTCAGTTTTGAGTTTCAGGTCGGTTTGGACACCCCTAATTCCAAGAGATCCTTGACACGTATATTGAGGATACCGAGAGATTCTCGGGATACCAAGAGATTCCTAGCATATATTGAGGATACCAAGAGATCCCTAGTGTATATATTGAGGATACCAAGAGATCCTCGGGATACCAAGAGATCCCCAGTTATTATCCTTGTTGTAAGCGGTATTTCCTTGTGATTTGCCTTTACATTTTGTTTATGTTATTGTACTCTTATTATCTTGTGTAGACTCTTACTGTAGATCCTCAATTATATTATTTATCTTATCCTGTCACTTTTATTATTTATTAAACTCAGTAGGGACTTGACCTTCCTCATCACTACCCGGCCGAGGTTAGGCTTGGCACTTACTGAGTACCGATGTGGTGTATTCATGCCTCTTCTGTGCATGTTTATCGTGTGCAGATCCAGGTACCGTTGATCAGGCCTACCATCCTTGAGGGAGGCGACTGCTTAGAGACTCCGAGGTACATCTGTCGTGTCCGCAGACCAAGGAGTCCCTTTCTATTCCTGCTTTAGAATTTAGCCCTTTTGTACTTTTCTGTTTGTTAGACATTTCGGAGTTAGAGCTATGTAGTATTTATCTGAGATTGTGATTCTTGCATTTTCGGGTCTTGGATTTAGATATTGGTTTTGAGACTTATATATACACATGGCGTATACCGAGTGGCACCTTTGAACACTATTATTGATTTATTTTTGTTCTTAAATGTTTTTACTTCCGCAAGTTTGGTTATCTTCCGTAATTTAGGCTTACCCAGTCGTAGAGACTAGGTGACATCATGATGGTTCACCGAGGGCGAACCGAAGTCGTGACAAGTTGATATCAGAGCTCTAGGTTCATAGGAGTCACGGATCACAAGCCAGTTTATTAGAGTCGTGCTGATCGGTACAAAGATGTCTGTACTTATCTATGCGAGGCTATGTAACTGTTAGGAAAATTCCCACTTCATTTTATTTCCTTGTCGTGCGACATTTTGACATCACAATTCTAAACTTCTGTCTTCTATTCTCTGATAGATGGTGAGGACACGTGCTACTCGAGATGATCAGGCACCCGCGCCCCCTACTGCAGATGTTAGAGGCCGGGGCCAGGATAGATGCCGAGGACGCGCACGTGGTGCAGCCAGAGCACCTGCGCGAGCTGCCTCCGAGGTACCACCAGCATTCCATCCAGAGTCCAGACACTTGACACGCCAATTGCTACTACTACCCCAGCTCTGCAGGAGACTTTGGCACAGTTCATGAGCATGTACACCACTTTAGCTCAAGCAGGGTTGCTTCCCCTTGCTGCAGCCACATTCCAGGCCAGGGGAGGAGCACGGACTCTCGCCGCTTGCACTCCTGAGAAGAGAGTGCATGTTAAGCAGGTCCCCAAGATTATTCCCGTACTGCCCGCAGTGCTAGTTCTTCCCGAGGGCAAGGCAACGGCTTCCGAGGATGAGCAGCTAAGGCTCAAGAGGTTCAAGAAGTACAAGCCTCCTGTATTTAGTGGTTTAGCATCGAAAGATGCTCTAGGATTTCTTGATGAGTGTTATTGCATTCTTCGTACCATGGGTATCTCAGGATCGAGCGGGGTTTCTTTCAGTACCTTCAAGCTTCGAGGAGACGCCTATGAGTGGTGGTGCACCTATGAGTTAGACAGTCCAGATGAGGCTACTTCATTAACTTGGGCTCAATTTTCAAATCTATTCCTAAGGGAGTATGATCCTCAGAGCCTCAGGGATGCATGGCGTGCAGAGTTTGAGCATTTACGCTCGGGTGCCATGACCGTTTCAGAGTATAATGTCCATTACACCAGTTTGGCTAGGCATGCACCAGCCTTGGTTTCTACTATACGCGAGAGGGTTCATCGATTTATTGAGGGCCTTATTGCCAGCATCAAATCTAGCTTGGCTCGTGAGTTGGAGATGGATATGTCTTATCAACAGGTGGTGAGCATTGCTAGGAGGATTGAGGGTATACATGCTAGGGAGAGAGAGGAGAGGGAGGCTAAGAGGTCTCGAGAGTTGGGCCATTATTCTGGTGCTCGTACCCCAGCTTCAGGTCGTCACGGTAAGGGTTATATGAGTCGCCCTATTCATTCAACTCTTCCAGCAGCCAGTAGTGCACCAACTCCTCCTAGATCTTAGGAGCCTTATTATGCACCTCCGGTTTTTAGCGCGCCTCCTGCGCGGGGTGCTTTCAGAGGTCAGTCCAGCAGACCTGGCCCTAGCTAGTCACAACTACCACGTCCTCCTAGAGCTTTTTTTGAGTGTGGTGATACACACCATGTGGTGAGGGGTTGCCCTAGACTTGGGTAGAGTGCACCTCTACAGACTTCTTAGCCACAACGTGCCCTGCAGATTCCTCAAGCTATGATTACAGCTCCAGCTGCTATGCCACCTGCTCAGTTAGCTAGAGGTGGAGGTCAGGGAGGTAGAAGTCACCCTCGAAGGGGAGGCCAGGCCAGATACTATACCCTTCCTGCTCGTACCGAGGTTGTGTCCACCGATTCTGTCATCACAGGTATTGTCATGGTTTGTCATAGAGATGCATCGGTTCTATTTGATCTAGGCTCCAGTTACTCTTATATGTCTTCTTATTTTGCTCTGCATTTGGGTGTACCCCGGGATTCTTGGAGTTCCCCTGTTTATGTTTCTACTTTTGTGGGAGATTCACTTGTTGTGGACTGCATTTATCGGTCGTGTTTGGTTACTCTCTATGGTTTTGAGACCAGAGCTAGAGGAGCCAGTGGAAATATTAGACAGGCAATTTACAAAGCCGAGGTCAAAGAACATTGCATCAATGAAGGTTCAATGACGGGGTCAGCCAGTCGAGGAGGCGACATGGGAGACCGAGTAGGATATGCGCAGCCGTTACCCTCATCTTTTCACCACTTCAGGTATGTCTCTGTGCTTGTTCGAGGACGAATGGATGTTTAAGTATAGGAGGATGTGATGATCCGGCTGGTCGTCTTAAGAATTAACGCCCCGATCTCCTATTAACTATTTTTTCCAAGTTTATTTCTGCTAATTTGAATTGCCGGGATGTTTGGTTTTGAGCTTCGGAGAGTTTTGGGACACTTAGTCTCTAAATGAGAGCTTAAGTGTTGGAACGTTGACTGTAGTCATAACAGTGTGAAGACGGACTCGGAATGGAAATCCGATGGTTTCATTAGTTTCGTTGGGTGATTTCAGGGTTAGGAGCATGTTCAGATCTTGTTTTAGAGGTCCGTCGCTAATTTAGGCTTGAAATGCCGAAGGCTGAATTTTTGAAGTTCTAGTTCGATAGTGAGATTTTGATCCGAGGGTCGGAATAGAATTTCGAGAGTCACAGTAGTTTTGTTATATAATTTGGGATGTGTGTGCAAAATTTCAGGTCGTTCGAACGTGTTTTGGTTGGGTTTTTGATCAAACGCGGAATTCAGAAGATTTTAGAAACTTAGGCTTGAATCCGATGTGTTTTGGTTATTTTGATGTTGTTTGAAGTGTTTTGAAGATTGGTACAAGTTTGAATAAGGTATTAGGTGATGTTTGTGCTTTTGGTTGAGGTCTCGGGGGCCTCGGGGTAATTTTGGGTAGTTATCGAGAAATTGAGGAAAATGTTGCAGCTGCTGTATTTATTTTTGCTGCTTCTGGTATTTTCGCATTTGCGGTTTGGGAACCGCAGATACGACACCGCAGAAGCAGATAAGAAGACCGCAAAAGCGGATTTTCGGTTTTTCCTTTAGGTTCCGCAGAAGCGGAAGGAATACCGCAGAGGCTGTGGCACATCTACGGAAGGGCAATCGCAGATGCGATTTCTGGTCATTTAAAGGAAAGTCGCAGATGCGACGTAGTTTCCACAAAAGTGGGACCGCAGATTAGATCACAGGTCCACAAATGCAGAAATAGTTGGCAGAACATATAAATAGTTGCCTTTGCGAAATTGAGCCATTCTTTCACCATTTTCATCCTTGTTTGGAGCTTTTGAGAGAGATTTTTGTGAAAAACAAAGGGGAATCACTTGGAGGTAACTTCCTTAACTTCATAACTCATTTTTATGTAATTAAAGACCTAATTAGTGATGAGAAATTTGAGAAAAGATGTTTAATTGGGGCTTGAGTTTAAGATGCCTTTAAATGAGGATTTGAGGGGTCATTTGGACTCCGATTTCAGTGTTCTTGTTATGTTAGACTTGTGAGAGTACGAGGTTTCTGAAAATGTAAATTTTACCCAATTTCGAGATGTGGGCCTGAGAGGCGTTTTGGTCATTTTACCTAATTTTGCATATTAGCTTAGAATTTAATTATATAGTCAGTTACTTGAGGTGTTATTCACAATATACAATTGAATTGAATAGATTTGGGCCATTTGGACTCGGATACTCATGGCAAAGGCGTGGTTTCAGGTTGACTTGCATTTGTTCGAGGTAAGTGACTTGTCTAACCTTGTGTGGGGGGCCTTCCCCTTAGGATATGATATTTGATAATTTAAATGCCTTGTACGTGAGGTGACGAGCACGTACTTGAGCTAATTTTTCAAAACCCAGTTTTACTTTAAGTATTTAAATTGAGTTCCTTTCCTTCCCGTTTTATTCAACTTGCAAACTTAGTATGTTGTTAGTTAGAAAAGCTTGCTTAGTTGACTTAATTGCCTATTTGCTTAAACTGCCTTAATTGCATTACGTGAAGCACGTTCGGCTAGAATTAACTGTTTACTTGTACGAAGTTGGTATTTAATTTAATATTCTTGCATTGCTGTTGTGTATTTTTAATTTGGGACTACGGGATGGCATCCGGGAGATCCCCTGCACGAAATTATGATCTGGATTGAGGTGTAGGATACCAAGAGACCCTTGACACGTATATTGGGTATACGGAGAGATTCTCGGGATACCAAGATATCCCAAGTGTATATATTGGGAATACCAAGGGATCCTCAGAATACCTAGAGATCCCTGGTTATTATCCTTGTTGTGAGCGGTATTTCCTTGTGATTTGCCTTTACATTCTGTTTCTGTTATTGTACTCTTAATATCCTGTGTAGACTCTTAATATAGATCCTCAATTATATTGTTTATCGTATCCTGTCACTTTTATTATATATTAAACTCAGTAGGGCCCTGACCTTCCTCGTCACTACCCGACTGAGGTTAGGCTTGGTGCTTATTGAGTACCGCTATGGTGTGCTCATGCCTCTTCTGCACATGTTTTTCATGTGCAAATCCAGGTACCACTGATCAGGCCTACCATCCTTGAGGGAGGCGACTGCTTAGAGACTCCGAGGTACATCTGCCGTGTCCGCAGACCAAGGAGTACCTTTCCATTGTTGCTTTAGTATTTAGCCCTTATGTACTTTTTTATTTGTTAGACATTCCGGAGTTAGAGCTATGTAGCATTTATCTTAGCTTGTTATTCGTGGGATTTCGGGTCTTGGATTTAGATATTGGTTTTGAGACTTTTATATATATATGGTGTATGACCAGTGGCACCTTTGAACACTATTATTGCTTTATTTATGTTCTTAAATCATTTTTTTCCACAAGTTTGGTTATCTTCTAAAATTCAGTCTGACCTAGTCGTAGAGACTAGGTGCCATCACGATGGTTCACGGAGGCGAACCGGTGTCGAGACATTTATGGTGTTTTAGAAATAAGCGTAAGTGCTTTGGTACAAATTTGTGAATATTTGTTTAATTAATTTTTCTTACCTTGGTCTATTGTTCTTGTTTGTTTCTTGTTTATTTTCTTTTTTTTTTTTAAATGGCATCATATGATGAAAATTGATCGGATGGTAGTTGTTCATACTTTGATGACCCTTGTCCTTATTGTGGAGGAGCACCCTTGTGGCAAAATTATTTAAATTCTCTCGGGGGTAGATTGTGCGCACAATCTCAAACTCATGAGTGGAGCATTTGTGATAAGTGTGGTCACCAAAATGGTCATTGGGATGATTGTGATTATTTGTCCTTCCCCTCCCCAAGCCCCCGCTATGATGATTCTACTTTTTGTGATAAAAATTATAGGGCTATGGAAGTGGAAGAAGTTGAGCATGGTAAAAATGGAGAGTTCAAGCTCATGTTAGAATACCTACTTGAAGGAGGAAACAAAGAGCAAAGTGTCTTGGAGGAGCTTTTGGAAAATATTCTCCAAAATGACTTGCCACTTGAAAGGTTGCACTCGCAAATGGGAGAAATGCTAGAAGCTTTAGAGGTCCAAAAATCCTCGGAAGTTAATGATATCCAAGAATTTTCCTTAGATGTGGAAGCCGAAAATCCGTCCTTGGCACTTGATTAAAACCAAGAAGAACTCTCAAATGCTCAAAATGAAAAGATGATGCTCATGTTGGAGACCATTCTTGAAAATGAGGAGAAGCACAACCTTGCACTCGAAAACTTGAAACAAGCCTTGGCTTACAATGATGAACATATCCTCACTTTGGAGGAGAAAATGAAAATATTGGTTGAGGATCCCTATGCCCACCAACTTGAGAGTGTGTAAGGAAGTCAAGAAGAGTCTGATTTCGATGAAGCAAGTGAGCTCTACTTTGAGGAATCAAGAATTGAACATCCGCCAACCAACTTCATTAGTGTTAATGATGCCGAGAAAAATATGGAATTAGAGTCATCCGGTATAAATGAAAATTTGTTTGAGATTGACTCTAGTCCAAGGGAAAAGAGGATGTCAAAATCCGGGAAGAATTGAAATTTGGAGGGTTGATGTCCCATTCCAAGCATTTTTCAAAATTGGAATTGTGTTGTGAAATGGAAATTGAACTACACGAGTCAATGAGAGATTGTGAGGAGGAAAGACAAAGGCCATACATTTTACAATTTGAAGGAACAAGAAGGCAAAATGACATTCCTCATATGAAAGCCAAGAAATAAAAATGAAGAAATTCAGGTTTGGATTGATCATCAACTTACCACCACTACCACTCGTGGTCACAAGCTTGATTCCAAGTTGGGTGCCCAATTCATATCGTCCAAGTGGCGAGAAAAGTGGTAAAGTTGTTTTGCGTCGTGTCACAACGTTAAATGCAGCGCTTGGTGGGAGGCAACCCATCATTTTTTAAAATATTTGGTCATTTTTAAAATTTCTATTTTATAATAGCCTATTATATTGTTTCTAACCAATTTGCCAAGTTTCATAATTTTTGGAGTTGAGTTGAGTAGGTCGGGGAGACGGAGAGCATGAAAGGAAGTAGCTGATGAAAATTGCAGGGGCAGGCTTGGCATTTGTGAAAATTTGTTCGCATTTGCGAAGCTTTCCCATCGTATTTCCCATAATTTTGTCGCAATTGCGACAACAACAGGGTTCATTGACCTTCGCAATTGCGAAGAATGTGTCGCAATTGCGACATCAGAGGATTAAAACTGGGTCGCACACCCATTTGGAACAAAAGTGAAGAAAAAGGTCTAAAACTCTCAAACCTTTGTCTCCATCACTCTCACCACTATAAAACTCCTCAAAATCTCACTCCTAATTGCAAGGATCCTGGTATGAAAGCATAATCACTCCTTCTTATTCTTCTTCGTCATTTTTTTCTTCTTATTCTATCTTAAACCTTAGGTTTTCAAATGGATGTCATTTCCTTTGGCCGAAATTTTTTTAAAATGGTTCAAACCATAATTTGATTTAAGGGTGAGCTTGGTTGAGAGTGTGTGATTTTATTCTTTGCTAAAAATTTAGGGAAGTCTGAGTACCCAAGGCTTGTCAAATAGAAGTGAATTTTTTGTGCTTTTTATCTCATCGATGAAAGGTTCGAATGAGATTCTTGGCCGAAACATCGATATTTTTGTTGATTCATGGTTGTTTGTGAAGTCTAGTGCATGATTCATGTTTGAAAGATGATTGGTTTCATTAAAAATGGCTTGGATTACAAAATTTTAGGGCTTGGTACTGTTGTATGTGGAAAATCTTGGCTAGGGAGAATGGCTCGCAATTGCGATAGCCTCTTCACATTTGCAACTTCGCATTTGCGAAGATTTCATTGCAATTGTAAAAAATGCTTGACCTGAGACCTTCGCAATTCTCAAGATTTCTTCGCAATTTCCATAGCTGGGCATCTCTGAGTCCTTCGCAATTGCGGAGATTTCTTCACAATTTCCATAACCGGGCACCTCTGATATCTTCGCATTTGCGAAGACTCTTTGGGAATTGCGACATCAGAGAGCGGGCAATTCAAAATCTCAAAATCCTAAAATTTTTCTAAGGCTGAGTTTCGACTGTCCTATCATTCCTTTGGCATATTTGATACATTTTGCACTATTCTTCATAGACATACCATGTTTTCACTCTTATCATTTGTTTACAGGTACTATAATTGGTAAATGAGCTCTAAGTCTGAAGGATCCACAAATGACAACCCCTTGGAAGCTGAGCAGAACTATGACCAATACCGATTCTTGTCATTGGAATTCCAAGAATGGTACTTTGAAAACCTGATCTCGAAAAAGGTGCTCCTAGAAAGTGGTATACTGCTAGACAACACCTAGGAACGTCTTCTCGAGTTCTATCAAAGGCTGATGGCCATGGGATGGAACTATTTTTCCCCTCAACCTTGCTGAGCAAAATTGAGGGAATTTTATGCTAACCTCCCAGCTATCAGGCTAAGGAAGCCCAAGATGAGAATTCGCGGCAAAATGGTACACTTTGGAGATGAAGCTATAAATCAAGTGTATCACTTGCCAGACCACGACATAGCCCAATTCTTTGAAAAAGACTGTGCCTCAGGGGAGTGGTTGGTGTCCAAATTATGCTCGGGTGCAGATGTTCCATGGGCAGCTGAGAAAAGAGGGATCACATCCAAGGAGTTCACTGCCAAAGCAAAGATATGGTTGTCCATCATATGCAGTCGTATCTCCCATGTGTCGAACATATGGAATGTACCAGTCACAAAAGCTTAGATGATAGCCTGCATCCTTAATGGTATTCAGCTAAATATTGGTGAAATCTTCATTAATGAACTGAGGGAGTATCAGATGCAGAATAGTCCATCATTGATATTCTCATCGCTTATCATTGAGATGTGCCATCTTGCTAGGGTGGAAGATGCTCCGGGAGACAATTGGATAGAGTCGGGAAATCCTTTAAATCCATTCAAGAAGAGAGGAGTGGGCGGCGCTATGAAGAGCAAAACGAGAAAGATGGTGTCTTCTTCTCAAGTTGATCCAATTACTTGGCCATCATCTTCTACAGGAGGACCGTTTGTTGTGCTTAGTGAGGAGATGCGGGTGATTCTCGAGCTAGTACCTATCCTTCCACATTTTAAAGAAAGATTTTCAAAAGTGCCTTGATGATCAGAGGAAGCAAGGGGATCACCTTAAGGAGCTAGAGAAGGCATGCAATGATCTAGCCAAGAAGCATGGTGAGATGAGCAGTTCCCATGACACTCTAGCAAAGGCACACACCTAGATAAAGAAAAGGGAATAGAAAAAAGGCAAATTCTTTACTCGCATGTGGAAGGGTATGAAGGGGCTGTGGAAAGTTCTAAAGCCTCAGGACCCAATGCCATTGACCAGACCGGTAGACGATGATGATGTTCTTGTGAATTGGTCTGAGGAAGAAGGAGAGGAGGATGATTCTGATTCAGATAGCAAGGAGAGCATCTGATGCAGTATTCAGGGAGCACTTTCCACCATTTTACTCTATCATGTTTGGTTGAATTGGGTACATTGCAACATCTTTAGTTAGGGGTGTCTTCTTATATAATTGTTGTTGTTGTATAAATGTGGATAACTATGGAGATTGGTGATGTAGTTATTTTCATTTTGTTGTTAGTGTATTTTCATGTGATGTGTGATATTATTATGTTTATTAGCTTCTTAACTTATTATTTTTGAATATATTATGTTTTAGTTACTTGATGTTTATTAGATTCTTCATTTTGGTTATTAGCTTCTTAATTTCTTTTATATAGTATGTTTTATGTTAGTGGCGATATCCTTGGTTTTCTTTGTACCACGGTTCTTTTTACAAGGATGCCAATTTTCTTCTTGAATCGGGTAATTGTTAGTAAATTTTTGTCGACTTTTCTTGATGATGGATAGATAGATATCTTTCTTAAGGGAATTAGACTTGTAGTTAGATATAGCTATATTAATTTAGGAAGAATAAATGGTTTGAGTTGGGGTTTGTTTCCATTGACCAAGTTGTGGCTTGCTTGGTACCAACATAATTTAAACCTTGGCATATGAATTTTGGTTGTTAAAAAAGAAAAACAATAATAATAATAATTGAAGTAAAGATGTCATGACTTTTAGACTCAAATTTTGGCTCTTTGATTCACTAAATAGCTTCCTATGCTATATGTAACCTCTTTGAGTCATTAGTTTCAATTGGATTTTGGATTTGTATTCCACATGAGTGTTTATGTGCCATGTCTGATGAGATTTATTGTGAGTTCTTCTGCATTACTTGTAGTCTAAAATTTGCCATTTCATAGACTAACTTGGTTCGAAAAATGATATTAGGCCTTCCTTGGAACGCTATTGTTCCTTAAATTTCCTACCCTTGAATCTTTTCCCTAATAAACCCATTTTGAGCCTTTGACCTTGTTCTTTGGAAACCATGTTACAAGCTTTAATCCTTTGTTCTTTATTGATGTAGCTTTTGGCACCATGCCTCCCTAAGTACTTTGATAGTGTAAACATAGGCTAAAAGTCTAAGTTTGGGGGTGAAGGTTGGAAAAGTTGTGATATGGAAGTTGTTTAAAAAGGTGGAAGGTAGAAAAAAAGAATGAATGATAAAAAGTGATACCTTCCTTGATTTTGAAAAGAAAGGGAAAAAAATAGAATAAAATGATAAGAAGTTGTGAATAAAGGGAAGAATAGGTGTGGAATGAAAAGTGAAGAAAGGATGGAGAATGTTTTTGAAGGAAGTGGACTTTGATTGTAAATTTTGTAGTGCTTGGGGAGGTTTTGAGTCACTCTAACCAAAATTGTGCCCTACCTTAACCAAAACCCTAAACTACAACCCTTTAAGTCCTAATTGATTTTGAACCAATTTGTCTACATTAGTGGAGAAATACATGTAGGGCAAGCCTATGGTACTACTTGTATGCATTTGAACATCTTTGTGAGAGGGAGAGTTAATTCTTTCAATTTGATATCCTATTTTTGTTTTGAATTAAAAGTTATGAGTGTGGGATTGTCCCTTAAATGTGAGGGCACATGGGATTTGAGTTGTGAATTTAATCCCATTTTCAATTGGAAGGAATGACCAAAGAGAGATAATTATAATAGAGAGGCAAATTCTGAAGCTTTAGTGTCATGACTTGTTTGATACTTTGATGTACATAGTGATTGAGCACTGGAAATATAATGTAAGTTCATGAAAAGTGTTTGGAAATTCATATGTGTTGGTTTAATTGTTGGTACCAACCGAAGTCATGCGTTTGTGCTCAAAGTAGACCTTTTTGGCTTAGCATGATAAGGATGCAATGTTGAGTTAAATACTTGGAAGGAGATTTTGTCGGTTTCATTGCTTGAGGACAAACAATATTTTAAGTTTGGGGGTTTGATAAGTTGGTATTTCACCAACTTATCTTGTCTTTAAGCCTATATTTTTGCTATGTTTGAGTGATAAATCACACGTTTAATGCCATTTACTTCTATATTACATGTTCTATGTGATTTAGAGGATCTTGAGGAAACCAAGTGAAACAAATAAAAAGAAGCTAAAAAGAGGAAAATCTGGACAAGGGCTTCAGTTATCGCAAGTGCGACATCATGCTGGGAATTACGAAGACAACAGTCATGGTAATTGCGAGAAAGGCATGTGAATTGCGAAGGAAGGCAAATCAAGCAGTCATCGAAAATGCGAAGTCAACCAGGGGAGTCAACCTTCGCAAATGCGAAAGTTCACAGTATAGCCATACTTTGCAATTGCGAACCTTTGTTCGCAAATGCAAAAATCGAGCATCAGACCTAGGCAATTCTGGAATTTCATATTTTTTGGACCCAAACCAGCTTATTTGCAAATATCTTTTGGCGTATTTTCAGTTCTTAGAATTAGAGAGAACAAGGTGGAAGCTAGGGTTTTGCACACACACTTGGGTTTTGAAGATTTCAAGCTTGTGGTTAAGGATTTCTTACCAATTTATGTTTATTTCTTCATTTCCTTACTTTGTATTGAATATTTAAGTGTGTAGTATTCATTTCCAACACTTGAATCTTGTTTATGGAAATATTCATAGTTAAAGTGTGGATTAAATACCTTGTTGTGCTTATGTATTGAATGATTTTCATTTATTTATGAAGTGTGTTGTTGTTTCTTTAATTATTCATGTTCTTATGATAAGAGGGATTGCTCTGATGGTAAGCAACTTCCACTTCCAACCAAGAAGTTGTGAGTTCGAGTCTCCCCAAGAGCAAGGTGGGAAGTTCTTTGAGGGAAGGATGTCGAGTGTCTATTTGGAAACAGCCTATCTACCACAGGGTAGGGGTAAGGTCTGCATACACACTATCCTCCCCAGACCCCGGTAAGTGGGATTATACTGGGTTGTTGTTGTTATTATTTTTTAATGTTTCCAAAGGGATTAGCTAACCCTAGGACTCGCCTATTAACTCCGAATTAATTTTGGGAAAGATAATTTGGGGTTAGGAAAGATTAATTTACAAGAACTTGAGCCTTTAACCCTCATTTTATAGATTCTACCTAGGGATATGATTGAACTACTTGTAGTCATTCCGGATGTGCTTAATCTCTTAATTGTTTCAGCGATAATTCAATTAGGAAGTCTTGTTAGTCTTCGAAAGAAGCTAATATAGAACTATTACCCATGGCTAATTAACATAAACTCGCTCATATTCGTAAAATCATGAAATACATTGGATCATTACTTGAGTTTAATTCCCGATGCATTCATCCTTGTAGCCATTGATCTTTTACTTGCTTTCTAGGTTAGTTTACATTTCCTAATTTAGGTATAAACATTTTCTAAAATAAATTCTAATTGTTTGGCATTGCATAACAAGTGATAATTCTATTATATTCCTAATCGTCTACATATTGTTCTCTGTAGGAATCGACCCTGACTCATAGTTAGGTAAATTATATTGCATGCGACCGTGTCCATTTACTTTTTAGTAGTGTATTTAGACGTCATCAGAGGAATATTGAGATTTTTACATATTTTTCATGCATTTCACCCTTTTATACATTTGCATTGACCCATGATCAGAGGGCGTTATATACGCATATATATGTAAATATATGTATATGGGATAGAGGCAAAGGTTACGGCGTTATATACGTACCACCACCTGATCGGCTGGTATATGTTGATGATATTGCCCATAGTGGCCGAAACAATATGATAGGACGCCCTCAGTGGATTGATGATATAATCTACACCCATACCTATGCATGGCATGATATTTATACGCACGTGCATGACATTATAAATGTTTCAGAATTTACAAAGTTATTCAGATTTAAAGATGTGCTTCTATATTCCATGTTTCATCTATGTCTTTTACGTACTAATTTTCATGCCTTACATACTTAATACATTTTTCGTACTGATGCCCTATTTCACGGGGCCTACATTTCATGCCTGTAGGTACAGGTAGGCAAGCTGAGTGTCCCCCTTATTAGGATCCCTGAATAGCGACAGTTGGCGTGCTCCACTTGACCCCGAGCTGCTTTTGATTTTGGTACGATATGTTTGTGTGTGTGTGTATATATATATATTTGTGTGGGTATGACGTGGCTCAGTCCCGTCTTTGTACAGTTATATTTCTATTAGAGGTCTATAGACAGTATGTCTAGTTGGATAGTGTGTGGCCTTGAGGGCTTCTAGTTTTGAGATATATAGTTATCCTTAGCAGACTTGTTGGCTCGCCCTACGTATGTTGTACGTATAAGTATGTATGCACTTTTGGGCAGATTTCCTTCATGTACATCATTCTCGTAATTCAGCAGATATTATTTAGGTTTTTCTCTTAGACGCATGCGTAGGAATGTTTGATGGGTAGGACTCGAGCACCCGTCATGGCCCATCGGTTTGGGTCGTAAAAAAAAGTGGTATCAGAGCAGTTCTTTCCTCGGGTTATATATCGACCGTGTTTAGTAGAGTGTTATTTTTGGGTGTGTTGTGCACCACACTTATAGACATGAGGCTACAGGACATATAGGATGTTATCCTCTTTTTATCTCAGATCGTGCAATACAAGAATTCATGTTACTAACGATACGTTATATTTCAGCGATGCCTCCAAAGAGTACGGCCGCCCAGAAGGGAAAGTTTGTGGCTGGTTAGACTACTAGTCGAGCGCTACAAGTTACCAAGGCTCGGGAAAAGTCTCACGGTGAGGTTCTATCTTAGACTTCTCTTAACTCGCTCTTTCTAGAAGCGCTCTGAGGGGCACCAACCCTAGATTCTTCCCCTGGACATTCATCACCTTAGCCAGATACACCAGGTCAGGAGATGAGAGATGTTATTCAGCTATTAACCTGATTAGTAGGCGCGTAGGCTCGACATCAAGAAATTGGTATTGTTCATGCAGACAGGTCCGTAAGTGTGAGGGTTCGTGACTTCATTAATTTAGACCCTCTGTTATTCACTAGGGTAGATCCGAATGAGGACCCTCAGGTATTTATTGATTGAGTGCAGAGGACTTTAGGGGTATTAAAGGCCACTGCGATTGAGTCAGTTGAGCTAGCTTCCTATAGACTCTGAGACTTTGCAGTTAATTGGTACGATTATTGGGAATTTTCCAGAGGTGAAGATGCCCCTCCAGCAGTATGGCAAGAGTTTACAGAAGCTTTTTTTCATCATTATCTGCCACCAGAGCTTAGATGGACCAGTGTTGATAGGTTCTTGACCCTTTAGTAGGATAACATGAGTGTTCGGGAGTACAGTCTTAAGTTTGATTAGTTGGCTAGGTATGCACCAACTATTGTATCTAAGATGGAGAATCGGGTTCACCAATTCATGATGGAATTAGAGCCTCACTTGCTTAAAGATTGTATGTCGGTCTCACTTCAGCTAGACATCGATATTTCTCGTATTCAAGAATACAGTCAAGATGTAGAGGAGTATAAACAGAAACAGAGGGCCAATTGTAAGCATGATATGGCTCATAATAAGAGAGTGAGGTCTTTGGATCCTTCTGGTGAGTTTCGAGATTGTCAGAGGCAGTAGTACCCGATGTATCCATCCTAGCCATCGGCTAGTGCGCCCCCTTAGTTTGGAGGTAAGACATTTGATTGTTCCTTAAATTCAGGGTCTGATCATAATTTCAAGGCCTCAGTTTCTCAGTATAAGGGTGAGTCAAATCAAATAAGGCAACCCTTGCCACAGTGTGCTCAATGTGGTAAGCAACAAACTGGGCGGTGTCGTATGAGATTAGGTATTTGTTATAATTATGGTTATCCGGGCCACGTTATGAGGGATTATCTGATGAGAGGTGATGTAAGAATAGCTCAGCCAGTAGGATCTATCGCTGGTTCGTCATCATCAGTACGCCCCCCTGGTCAAGGTCTACAAGCACCAATGAGTCGTGGTAGAGGCAGAGGCGGATCATCTAGCTCGAGCAGTCCTCAGAACTGCATTTATGCATTGACATGATGACAGGAACAAGAGTCATCACTTGATGTTGTTACAGGTATATTATCAGTCTCCTCATATGATGTATAAGCACTGATTGACCCAGGTTCCACCTTATCATACATTACCCTGTTAGTCGTTAGTAAGTTTTGAATAAAACCTGAATTGGTTAAACCTTTTGAGGTGTCTACACCTGTTGGGGACTCAGTGATAGCTAAGCAAGTATATAGGGGTTCTATGATAGTAGTTCATGGTCGATCTACCATAGCGGACCTAATCGAGTTGGATATAGTAGAATTTTATATTATAATGGGTATGCATTGGAGGATTCTTGTCATGCCAACGTCGATTGTAGATTAAAGATAGTCCGATTTCAATTTCTAGGGGAGCCTATTTTGGAGTGGAAAGGTAATACGGCGTCGCCGAGAGGTAGATTTATTTCCTATCTCAAGGCAAGGAAGATGATCAGAAAGGGTTGTATTTATCACTTAGTTCGGGTTCAGGATGTGGAAGTAGAGACACCGACCATTCAGTCCATCCCAGTGATTAATGAGTTTCCCGATATTTTTCCTAGTGAACTTTCGGGTCTTCCGCAAGAGTGAGAAATTGAGTTTGCTATTGAACTACTACTAGATACTCATCAAATATCTATTCCCCCTATAGAATGGCCCCCATAGATCTAAAAGAGTTGAAAGAACAACTAAAGTACCTGCTTGAAAAAGGCTTTATCAAGACCTAGTACATCACCATGGGGAGCACCTGTGTTATTTGTGAGAAAGAAAGATGGTTCCTAACGGATGTGCATTGATTATAGACAATTGAATAAGGTGACGATCAAGAATAAGTACCCGCTCCCGAGGATTGGTGATCTATTTGATCAGTTGCAAGGTGCCAAGTGCTTTTCAAAAATAGAGTACCCGCTCCCGAGGATTGGCGATCTATTTGATCAGTTGCAAGGTGCCAAGTGCTTTTCAAAAATAGACTTGAGGTCCGGGTACCATCATGTAAGGGTTAAGGAGGAAGATATTCCGAAGACAATATTTAGAACCAGATACGGGCACTTCAAATTTTGTGTTATGTCGTTCGTTTTGACCAATACCCCTGCAGTATTCATGGATTTGATGAACCATATGTTCAGGCATTTTTTAGATCTGTTCGTAATTGTATTTATCGATGATATAGTGGTGTATTCTCGTTCAGAGTCTGAGCATGCAGATCATCTGCGTACTGTGCTCAGAGTTCTACAAGAAGGGAAGTTGTATGTAAAATTCTCTAAATGTGAATTCTGGTTAAAATCTGTATCTTTCCGTGGACATATCATTTCGGGTGAAGGCATCCGGGTGGATACACAAAAGATTGAGAAAGTGAAGACTTTGCCTAGACCCACAACACTGACGGAAGTTTGTAGCTTTCTTGCTATGGCATGTTATTATTGGAGATTTGTAGAGGGTTTTTCTTCCCTTTTAGCACCTTTGACGAAGTTGATTCATAAGGGAGCAAAGTTTCAATGGACTGACGCTTACGAATGGAATTTCCAAGCCTTAAAGGACAGATTAACTTCAGCATCGGTTCTAACGCTCCCAGAAGGTACCGATGGTTATATGATCTATTATGACGCTTCAGGCGTTGGATTGGGTTGTGTGTTTCTACAATATGGTAAGGTTTTAGCCTATGCTTCTAGACAAATAAGAAAGCACGAGAAGAACTACCTGACCCACGATTTAGAGTTAGCCGCGGTGATTCATGTACTAAAGATGTGGAGGCACTACTTGTATGGCATTCATGTTGATATCTATACCGTTCAGAAGAGCCTCCATTACATCTTCAAGCAAAAGGAATTTAATCTACGTCAAAGGAGATGGTTGGAGCTACTTAAAGACTATAAAGTTGATATTTTATACCATCTGGAGAAGGCGAATGTAGTAGCTGACGCCCTCAGCCGTAGATCAATGGGTAGCCTGTCGTATTTACAGCCAAAAAATAGGGGAATAGCCCATGAGGTTCATCATCTAGCTAGTCTTGGAGTTCGGTTACTGGATTCAGGTGATATTGGAATTACTATTCAAGATACGACAACATCCTCTTTAGTAACTAAAGAAAAGGAACGCCAGTACGAGGATCCTGTGTTAGTTCATTATAGGGATATCACCCTTCAGAAGGAGAAAACATCATTTGAAATTACAGAAGATAGGGTCCTCATATATCAAGGATGAGTATGTGTCCCTAATGTTGCAGGGCTGTGTCGACAGTTTATGGGAGAAACTCACTATTCTCGTTATTCTGTCCATCCAGGAGCAACAAAGATGTACTATGCTATCAAGAAAGTGTATTGGTGCGACCGAATGAAAAAGGATATAGCAGAGTTTGTTGCTCAGTGTCCTAACTGTCAGCAGGCTAAGATTGAGCATCACAAACCCGGTGGGCTATTCCAACTTGGAAATGGGAAGTAATCAATATGGATTTCATCGTAGGCTTACCTCGTACCCAACATAAGTTCGATTCGATATGGGTGATTCTTGATAGGCTTACAAAGTCAGCCCATTTTCTGCTCGTTAGAACTACATATTTCGCAGAGGATTATGCAAGGCTTTATATTAAGGAGATAGTATGACTACATGGTGTCCCTGTATCTATTATCTCGGATAGAGGATCCCAATTTATATCTAACTTCTGGAGGTCCTTCCAAAAAGGATTGGGGACTCAAGTAAGTCTTAGTACATCATTTCACCCCCAGACAGGTGGACAGGTTGAGTGTACTATTCAGACACTGGAGGATATATTACGAGCTTGTGTAATAGACTTCAAAGGTACCGGGATGATTATCTACCGCTTATTGAGTTCGCATATAATAATAGTTACCATTCTAGTATTCAGATGGCTCCATACAAAGCTCTTTACAGATGAAAGTGTAGGTCGCCTATAAAGTGGTTCGATGTTGGAGAATCTAGATTACATGGACCAGACCTAGTTCAGCAAGCCATAGAAAAAGTAAAGCTTATCCGGGATCGACTATTGACAACTTGGAGTCGTCAAAACTCATATTCTGACATGTGGCAACGAGATTTAGAGTTCAGGGTTGATGACTGGGTATTCTTAAAGGTGTCACCTATGAAGGGAGTGATGAGTTTTGGCAAGAAAGGTAAACTTAGCCCACGGTATATTGGGCCTTATATGATTATTCAGAGAGTCGGCCAAGTAGCTTATGAGTTAGAATTGCTCTCAGAATTGGAGTTTGTCCATCCGGTTACTCACGTATCTATGTTACGGAAGTGCATTGGCAATCCTACCCACGTTGTACCCATGGATGACATACAAATTACAGAAGACTTGTCATACGAGGAAATTCCGATTTCCATCCTAGACCGATAAATCCGCAAGCTACGAAATAAGGAGGTAGCCTCCGTAAAAGGACTTTGGAGAAACAACAATGTGAAAGAAATGACTTGGGAGGCCAAAGAAGACATGAAGTCTAGATATCCTTACTTATTTCATCCTCCAGAGAAGGGTCTAACTAGGACATCGCAACCATATGTTACATATATAAATTCTTGTGTTAGTTATTGTCGTTGGTCGTATGAGGTCATTATCATTATTAATGATCATGTTCATATGTGGCTTTAAATTATTGAGTTTCTACAGGAAGAGTTGGTAGTAGTGTTGTTACAAAGGCGACCCTGACAAAGTTATATGGATCACGGGGAGTTGAGCATTCCAAGACGAATGTTTCTAAGAGGGAAGGATGTTACATCTCGCGTTTTCGTACGTTAAAAATTTTGTCTTCAGTTAATTGACGTAGACTCGGGGATGAGATCATCTTGACGTTAATGTATTTAGGCTATTTATAACAAGCGATAAATAAGTGTCATGAAGGATAAAGGTACACGAATCAAAGAAAACGAGTTTTGTTGAAAGTGGCCAATTTGGGATGAAATACGGGTCGAGCGATAATACGCGATGATTATGAACTAGTACCATACAAGATACCATATAGCCACGGTAATATAATATAAAAAGTATATTAAAAATTAGTAGAATTTTAAGTAATTTGTGATAATTTTTAAATTACGCGGGTAATTGATTAATTATCGGGTAACGGGACATTACTCGATTAACTAATAAGTGAATAGAAATTATTAAATTATACGTGGCAAGAAGCCACAAATCAAGAAGTGACTAGGTAGTCACTTATGCTTAGGTGGCAACCTAAGCTTAAGAGGGAATTGATGACTATCAAAACAAGACTTATACGAGTCTTGTTACAATTCCATATGGAACATAATGAGAATCCAAGGAAACGTTATCCATTTTAAGAAAGTAATTTCGTTCAAATAATTCATGGCTTGACGTCTAAGAGCTTCAAGGAACCAAAGCAAATTTCGTTCCAATATTTCAAGGAACCACAAGCAATTTCCTCCTTGAATTTCTAAGAAGCAGGGGCAAATTTCATTTAAAAAAATTCAAAAAGCAGAAGCTTAATCTGATTTTTTTTGAGTTATAAGTTCAATCAATGAAGGTTTTCCAATGAAATATTATATGGAGTTTTCAAGTATGTTAAGGTCATCCCTTTTTCTTTTGGCATGGTCCAAATTTGTCACGATCCAAATCGAAGGGCCACGCGGGCACCCGGTGCCTTACTCAACCGAGTACCAACGTAACATATCTTTCTTATCATACTATCATGAGTAAATGAGCCAGAAAACCCGTCATGAGATAACAAGAATAAAACATAAGGGAATACTCAACATATGATGACCCAACATGACATACAAACTTATACATATGACATACGGGTATAAGGCCGACATAACCATTTGTAAACTCAAAACATAGGCTGACAAAGCCATACAAGTATCCATATACCTGACATCTGTCTACAAGCCTCTAAGAGTACATAAAATCATAAAGGTCGGGACAGAGACCCGCCATACCAATCAATACTTATCCAAAGCATACTGACCAATTAGGCAACTCCGGAGCAAGTTGAGTGCGCCAATACCTTCGCTGAGCTGATAGCCTAGTAAGAGGACTGTCAACCTATCAATCGGGACTTGCGGGCATGAAACGCAGCATCCCCAGGCAAAAGGGACATCAGTACAAATAAAGTACTGAGTATGTAAGGCAGGAAAGCATAAATAAGAACAGTAATGTAAAGAGAGATAGAGGAAATATAACCTGTAACATCTGAGTGCCTCTGGGGACTACTGAGATGAAATGCATAATACATATATATACATAAACTTTTAAAAACATTCGCTTCTGTGGGCATCATCATCATCATCATATCGTACCCGGCCTCAAAGAGGAGTTGGTAAAAATGTACCCGGCCATCATAAGGTTCGGTAAAATCGTACCCGGCCATGTGGAGCTCGGTAAAATCCAACTGATCAGTGGCTTCACAATAAGTGTCATACCCGGCCGACTATAGCGCGGTTCGGTAGAGTAAAATAGACACTACTAGAATTCCGAAAAAAAGCGACCAAACATTAGCGACCAAAGTTGGTCTGTCAAGAAAAGCGACCAACGTTGGTCTCTAAATTGGAGAAAATAATAAAATAATTATTTTAAATACATTAGCGACCAAGGTTGGTCTCTATTTGGTCAACAATTTCGTCAAAATGTTGACCGCACTGGTCAGACTTGCTTGGTCAAAGAAATAGTGAGATTAGCGACCAACGTTGGTCACTATTGGGGGACTCACTTATTAAATTTTAATAATTATAATATTATTTAAAAAAATTATAAA